>JAJMZS010002964.1:0-97262 GCA_023807205.1 Isotricha prostoma | reverse complement strand
ATATCAATTTATATTTTTATTATTTGGTTTATTTTAACTTTTATAAGATTTATATTTTTATTTGAAACAGGTGATAAATTTGAACAATATATTACTTATTTGATAACTATATTATATTCATGCTTATTTTATTCATTTTTATTATTGAATTTTATAATTAAAGAAAATTATTGTATTAATAAAGAAAAATATGAAAATGAAAAATGAAAATTAATTTAATATTATCTGATATAATAAATGATATCACAAATATTCATTTAATAAAAAAAAATATAAAATAAATATAATAAATTAAAAAATGATGAAAAAAGTAATAAATTAAATAATTACATTTTTATATTTTTTTAATTTCTTTTTTTTTTATTTAAATGAAATTCAAAATATTTAAATAAATAAATTAATATAGTGTGTTTAATGAAAGAAGCATTAAGACGCATATCAGAAGATAATTTAAATTTTTTTAATGATAAAGAAATAAAAAAATTAATAAATTCAGAAGATATTATTTATACAGAATATTTAATAAAATTCAATAAAACAAAAGAAGAACCAAATATTATAATTCTAACTAATTTAAAATTATATAATTTAAAACCAAAAAAAATATTTAATTCAAAAATTCCAATATCAATGATAAGTGGAATAACAATATCATCTCAAAATGATGAATTTATAATTCATTATTCAACAGAATTAGAAAATGATTATCATTATAAATCAGAAAAAAAAAGAAAAATAATCCAAATATTATCAATGTTATATTATTCAATAAATTATAAAAAGATAAAATTATCGTTAATAAATGAATCAAATTTATTTAATTATATAACATTAAAAAGTGAAAAGAAAAAAAATATTAGTTTTTCTCGTCAAAATATTAAAAACTTAATTGATATTGATTTATTCTTATATGGTAATATAAAAAAAAAAAAAAATCAAGGTCAAAAATGGAAATTTTCACAAGTAGCAACAATAATGAAATCAATAAAGACTGAAATAATATATTTTGACCCAACACCATTTAAAGATTGTAATTTAAAAGAATTAAAAATAGAAAATTTTAGATTATTAGGAATATTAAGTTATTCTATTTATGGTCAAGTCGTTTTATGTGAATTTATTCCTAATGGAAGTTATTATTTTATGAGATGTTATAATTCAAATAAAATTGATTCTTATATGCATAAAATTGAAAAAATTTATGATTTTTTTCTTATGAATAATTATCCTTTTTTACCTAAAATTGATTTTTTTATTCAAACTGAAGAAAAAGTTTATTTGGCAAATTTATTTAGTCCTGAATGTGAAGGAGGATATTTATTTAATCATTTAAATAAAAAAAAAATTTTCGATGAAGAAACTACAAAATTTTATTCTTCACAAATAGCAATTTTGATTAATTATTTTCATACAAATCAAATAAATTATATGGGATTTTCTCCAGAAAATTTTATTTTAGATTCATATGGTTATATTAAATATTTAAATGGAGAAATTGATACTAATCTAGTAAAAGAAAATAATATATTAATTTTAAATAAACCTTATGAATATGATATTGTAAAAGATGATTGGTATAATTTAGGAGTAATTATTTATGAAATGTTATTTAATATAAAACCTTATTATGGATATGATAATATATTAAAATTTCCTTCTTTAATTTCAGTAAGTGATAATGCAAAAAATTTACTTAAAAATTTATTAACTAAAAATGATAATTTGAGAATCAATAATTTTGAAGATTTAAAAAAAAGTGATTTTTTTAAAGATGTTAATTTTGATGATATATTAAATAAAAAAGTTACTCCTAATATTATTCCTATTGAAATAAATAATAATCTTAATAATACTTATATTGCTGATGAACAGAAAGATAAAGAAAATTATAATGTAAGTAATTTTGAAATGCTTGATGACGATTATGATGATGAAGAAGAAAATAAAAATTAAAATAATAGAAAAAATTGTTAATTAAGAAATATTTTAATTTGTTTATTTTGATATTTTTGAACTTAAAAAATTATTTTAATTATAATTAAATAAATTTATTTTAACTAAATTTTTTTTAATTTAAAAATATAAAATTTTGAATTATAATTTTTTAATTATTTTTAAATATAATTCTTATAAAACCATAAAATAAAAATTTAATTTTAATTTCAATGAAAAAATATTTATTTTCTTTGGTGAAGGCAAGTAAAGATGGAAGGAAGGCAATTCTTTTTATGTTCCTTTTTTCTTGACTGAACTTGCTAAATAAATTACTTTGACGGTCTCTTCAAATTATTTTTTTATTGTTTGAGGAAATTCCAATAAGTTAACATTTAAAAATAAAAAAAAATTTAAATAAAAAAATTTTAATAATCAAAATAATATATAATATCAAAAATAAATTATATTTAAAAAAACTAATTGATAATATAATAAATAATAAAATAAATATTATTTTATTATTTTTTTATTTGTTTTTCTATGATTGACATTAATATTTTTTCAAATACATTTTCAATTCTTTCAATTTGAATTCTTAATTTCTTTATAGTATCATTATTTTCATTATTTATAATACAATTAGAATTAAAATTAGATATTTTTCCTTTTTTATTATTAAATTTTAAAAGATTACTTGGATTTTTTAAATTTTCAGATAAACCTTTTAAATTTTGTAATATATTTCCAATTTTTCCTTTATTTGTTTTTTGATTTTTAGAAAAATCATTTAATCTAACATTTGAAGAAGAATAACTGTTATGAATATTTAAATTAAAATTTACATTATAATTATTAATTTGTTTTTGTTCATTATTTTCTCTATTAAAAATTTTATTATGAAAATTTTCATTAGCTGAATTCATTAAACTTTTTCTTCTATATCTTTCTAAATTTGAATTATTTTCATTTTCATTTGTAAAATTTATTATTGGTAAATGAAATAATTGTATATTTTTCAAATTATTTGAATATCTCCTTTCTACTTGAAGTGGATTTGTTTTTACTTTGTCTATATTAAAATATAATGATTTTAATTTAATTGAAGATGTTGATTTTCTTTGAATATTGTTCATATTTTTTTCTATTATTGATTGTGAAGAGGATGATATGTAAGTACCAAAATTTTTTTTATTTTTTTCGTTTATATCTAAATTACTATTCTGAGATATATTACTATTGCTTATATTTATAATTTCTTTATTATTTTTATTTACATTGGAATTAACTGATAAATGATTACTATCTTTAGATAATCTTTTATCTAAATTATCATTATTATCTTTTTCAATTCTTACTAAATTAATTAATGAATTTGGAGTATACTTGTTAAAATTTGAAATTTTTGTATTATTATTAATATTTTTTTATTATTGTTATTCTTTTTTATATCACTTTTATCTATTTTTTCCAATGAACTAATTGTATCAAATTCTTCACTAATAATAGTTAAATAATTTTTATTTTCTTCATTTCTATTAATTCTATTTTCATTAAATGTTTCATATAAAGTTAAATTGTCAATATCAACTCGATTTTCAGCTTTTTCAAAAATTACTTTAGCTTTCATTTCAATTCTAATAGAATTTTTCCAAGATAAATTTAATATTTTTTCAATTTCTTTTGGAAAATCTTCATATAAAAAAATAAAATCACTTTTTTTAAAATACAATAATTCACAATATCTAGAATATCCAACAACATCAAATGGCATAGGTAAATTTGAAATCATATAAATTTCACCAAAATGTTCTTTTTCTCTTATTTTTAATATTTTAAGTCTTTTTCCAAAATTAGCTTCTTTTTGAATTTGTAAAACTCCTTTTTTAACCATATAAAATTCATCTACAATATCTCCAGTTTGAATTAAATATTCTCCTTTAATCAAATTTAAATCTTTTAAAAATAAAACTGCAATAAATTTAAAATCATTTGATTGTCCTTTAAAAAAATTTAAATTATTTAAATTTTCTCCTTGTATTTCATATAATAAAATAGATTTATAATATTTTGGTAATGATTTCATTAATAAATTATTATCTTTACTATTAATAATTGAAGTATATTTTAAATATCTTAAAACTTTATGATATAAAAAATTAGGAATATGATATTTATCTCTTATATCATCAAGTAAATAAATATTTTTTTTAAAGTTTCTTTCTCTTATTAGAATATCTTCAAAAACAGAAGATAAAATAGATAAAACAAGAGAATATAAACACATTCCAACTATCATTAATATTATTCCATATATTTTTTCATATTTTGATACTGGTGTAATGTCACCATAACCAACTGAAATTATTGTAGCTAAAGAATAATAAAATGCGGTTAAATATTTTGTTGAATTTGAAGAATCACTTATTATTTTTGTTTCCCAATTTGGATAACTAAAATTTGCTAAAAAAATAAATATACATGAAGATAAGTGACATAATGTAAAAAAACCAATTATGAATGCTGTAAAAGAATATATTGGATAATGTACACTTAATGATTTAATTACATGATAATTGAATATTAATTCATCATAAAATATTTCTGAGTCTTTTTCATCATATAAAAATTCATAAAATTTTAATATTCGAATTAATGGTAATATTTTATATATTGAATTTGAATTATGAAATACACTTAAAAAGGGAAAAGAAAAAAATAAATTTTTAATAAAATTTGTATTTAAATAATTTATAAAACATAAATATAAATTTTTAAAATTTTCCCTTCATCATTATAAAATCCAATAAAAAAACCAATAACAAAATCAATAATAAAAGTTGTATCAATAATTATTATTAACAAATGAGGAACATGATAATTAAAAGCAAAAAAAATAGGATAAAAAATAATAAAAAAGAAAATAAGAAGAAAAATAAAACATTTATATAAAACTAAATAATTATCAGTAACTTTAATAATATATTTTTCAGATGAATCAATATCAATTACAATATCATCTGATTCTTCACTGTCATTTAAATTTTGTTGTTTAAATAATTTTCTAAATCCTCCATTTTTATAAATTATATCTTTACTAATATCAATTAAATAATTTTTTTTTATTAATTCTTCATATAAATTTGTTATATAATTTTTTTCTATTTTTTCTTGTAATAATGAATCACTTTTATTTAAAAAGTCATTTGTTGATTTAGAAGAATTAAAAACTCCTTTATCTTTTATTATTGTTGAATGATAATTTTTTTTTTCTAAATTATTTATAATAGAATGAAAATTATTTGATGATTTTTTAACAATTACTGTTTTCTTTTTTTGTTCTACCAATAAATTTTTTAAATGATTTTTAATATCATAACTTTTTTTTTTAGGATAAGTAGAAACACCCAAACTTTTTCTTAAATATTTTGAAATATAGTTTGATTCTTGATGGAGAGTATATTCAGGTATATTATAACAAGGTACAATTGAATTTTTTTTTTTTAAAACCATATTATTATTAAATTTATTTGATTCAATTCGTGATTCTAATTTAATTTTACGACTTGCTTTTTCTATATTTAATGTTTTTTTTGCTTTTAAAGATATATTTTTTGAAAATGATTCATTATTGTTTTTTCTTGTTCTGATTACCGAATTATTCATTTAATTTTTTTTTAAACATTGGTTTTTTATTATAAAAAAAAAATTTAATAATATAAAAAAAAGTAAAAACAATATTAAAAAAAAATAAATTATTTTAAAACTTCCCTTTTTTCTTATTTGATTTATAAATAAATTGTTTATCAATAACTTCATCAGCATTAGTAACTAAATTTCCATCTTTAAACTTTTCATTTTCACTTTCATTTCTAATAGCAATACTTTCATTATCATTAATAAAATCTTCTTTCCTTAAATGTAAATAAGATTTATTAGACATAAAAAATAATAATCTACAAGAATGATATCCACAAAATAATTTAAAAGGATTAAATCCAGGAAATTTAATCCATTTTTTTTTAAAATATTCATAAAATGTAGTATTAGTAAAAATTAAATATGAATGAAGTATAAATAATTTCCCAAGGAAAAAAACAATAAACATAACATTAAAAAAAATAACAAAAGAAAAACAAATATAAATTAAAATATTATATTTACTAATACTTTTATCACTTTTTCTTTGAAAAACAATAAAATAAATACAATAAGAAATTTGAAAAATCCCATTTAAAATAAGTGAAAAAACTAAATAATAAAAAAATTTATGATTTCTTATTCCAATACAATTTCCTAACCAAATACAATGATGATCAAATCTCCTTACACAATTATCACATGAAGCACAATGTGAACAACGTGGAGGTCTGAATAAATTACAAGTAAAACAAAAAGTAAGATTTTGAATATGACCATTTATAACTTGTTTAATAATATTTTTTTGAGGTGAATAAAAACAATCTAATTGTCTTTCTAATATTCCTGGATCTGTAAATCCTCCTCTTATTAAACTAAATATTGTTATAATATATATTATTGATGATATTATTATTGGAGGTAATGATTTTTTATAGTCTGGTTGAATCTAATTTTTTATTTTTTTTTAAAATTTATTTTTACTTTTATGTTTATCGATAAAAATATTGAATATGGTAATGTAATAAGAATAAATGAAAAGAATACATGATAGAATTTTTTTCCTGATATTATTCTATTACAACACCAAATTTTATTGTTTCCTATTCTTTCATGTGGATCAAATTCCAAGTTTATTTGAGTATTTTCTATCTATTTTTTTTTTTATTTGTTATATATGAGTTTTTTTACTTTTCTGTTTGTTTTCATTTTTTTTTCTCTTTTTTAAAAAAATGGTTTTTAAGTTATTATTTTTTGATTATTTTTTTTATTTTAATAATATATAAAATAAAAATTTGAAAAAAATATTTATGATTTATTATTTTATTAAATAAGCTTTTTTTAGGTTATTTTTTTTTAAAATTCAAATATTTCCTCTATATTAATTAATTCATTATTTATAAAGTATTAATATTTTAATTACTATAATTATTATTCTTTTTTAAAAATATTATTTTTTTACCTTAATTCTACAATATTATTCCACCTTTCTAAAGGATTATTAAAATAATTAATGATTTAATATATAGTTGATTTCTCAAATCTTGATGTAATAGAAGATTTTTGAGAAATAATAATTCCTTTATTCTTTTGATTAGAATAAGAAATCTGAGTAATTTTTGAATATTTATCTTTATTATTTAAATTATTACTACTTTTAAATATTGAATTTTTATAAAAATTACTATTATTATTAGACGCTCTTCTTTTTTCATATTCTCTTGAAACATAAATTTCAGGTGAATTATTAATAATAGTAGATTCAAAATCTTTAATTGTTTTCATTATTTCTTTTTGTGAATTTTGTAAATTTCTTAAATTATATTCTGATTTAAATTGTTTAGAATGATAAAATCTTTTACATTCAGTATTACTTCTTACTTTTTTTCTTGTAATAACATTTATAAAATTTTTTGCTGATTTCTGTAAAAATTTAATTGAATAATGAATTTTATCTTCTTGAATTATTGAATTTAAAATTTCTTTTGGTGTTGTTAAATTAATTAAAATACGAGTTGAATTGAAATTATTTTCTTCTTTTATTGTATTTCTTTCTTTTTCATCTAAAGTTAAACTATCAAAAAATGTTTTATTTTTCTTTTCTGAAATTGTTATTTTATTAATTAATTTAACTGTTTCTAAACAAGGGCTTAAAGTATCATTTTTTGTAATTGGTGAGTCATCAAAAAATTTTCTTTGGTTTTCTTTTATTTTTGGTGTAGAAAATTCATATATATTTTCTTTTATTTCAATATTACTATAAAAATTATAAATGTTTTTAGGTAATATTGTGTTGATTAAAGTTTTTGAATTTTTAAAATATTGAATTTCAGATTCAATTTTTAATAAAAGTTTTGTTCTAACTTCATTTGCTTTTAGGTTATTAAACATCTTTATTAATTTTTAATATCATTTTTAAAAAATTTATTTTAATTTATATTTGTTTTTTTCATATTATTATTAATTAATAATAGCAAATTTACTATAATTTTTATAATAAATTTTTCCATTTTCTTAATTAATAAAGTAATAATTTCTAAATTATTTAATTTATTCCTTTAATAAAATTGGTATTAGAAATATTATATAAATCATTCAGATCTTCTAAAAATATTTTCACCATAAAAAAATATTAATCATAATAAAAAATGATATTTTAAATGTTTAAAATATATAATAAATATTTAAAAACAAATAATTTATATTTGTTAATTATTTATTCAATAATTTTATTATATTCTTTATTATAAACACTTAGTTTGTTGACAAATTAATATATTTAAATAATTCATTTTATGGTTAATAAATGTGAAAAATAAAGAAAATAATTATTCCATTTAAATTACAAATATGAATTTTAAATGCTTCTTCGTAAAATAATATTGAAATCCTTATTTGAAAATTAAATAGAAATAAAAAATATTTATTTAAAAAATAGAAAAATAATTATTACTCTTTTTAATATATTAATTATTATTAATATAAAATTGAAATGATTTATTTCATAATATTTATTCATTAATAATAAATTAAATGATAAATTAAATAATTAAATATATATAAATTCTAAAAAAAGTTTTAATAAATTAAATAAAGTAAATATAATGACTGAGGCAGAAAGGCATTTAATAGAATTAACTTATATGTTAACAATTTTAATTGGAGATAAGAAAGGTAATATATATATATATCTTTTAGACTATCAATTCTCTAATATAAAAGATAAATTGAAAGATTAAGATTAGAAATAAATCAAAAATTAAAAGATGTTGAAGCATATTATGAAAAAGAAAATTTTTTTTTTTCAAAATAGAAATGATGGAAAGACAATTATAATTAGAATAAAATTAGAATATAAAATAGAAAGTTTGTTGGAAGATGTTTATAAAAGATTAAAAGACCTAAATAAAATATATAAAATTTAAGCAAAAGAAAAATATAAGAATTTAAATACAAAAAAAAATAATATCCAATTATTGAATAAGAATTATGAATTGCTAATTAATAAATTCATTGGTAAAGAAATATAAACTGAAAAGTATGAGAAAAACAAAACATTTTTAGTACAATTAGATGATATAACAAAAAACATAAAAATGAAAATAATGAACAAATAGAAATAAATGAAGAAGAACAAAATGCAATAAATGAATAGAATGAAAGAATAAAAGCTCAAGATTTACTTTTAGAAGATATTTATCTAGATATTAAAGAACTTAAAAATATAGCAATTAAAACTTTTGAAAAAATCAAAGGAACAAGTACACAACTTCCTAGATTAATAGAAATAATGGATGATACTGAAAAAAATACAAAAACTCAGAATAAAGAATTAAAAGAATTAACAAAAAAGATTCGTAGTCCTTCTAAATTATGTTGTGATTTTGTCCTATTTTTTATAATAATAGGATTAATTATGGTTTTATATAATTTAATAAAGGAAAAAATTTAAATAAAATGAAATAAAAATAAAAAATATAATAAAATGATATACTAAATTTATATTATTTAATAATATTTGAATTATTTAAAAAAAGTATAAAAACATATTTATTATTATTATATAGTATTTTTTAATTATTTGTTTCATACTTTTTTATTCATGATAATTTATTATTAATCCTAAATTCTTCATTTATTCCTTATTTAAAATTTTTTTATTGTTATTATTATAATAATTCTATATATAATATTTTTTTTTCTCTTTTAATAAAATAAAACCTTTATTATTATTCTATATATTCTTATGTCAAAATATATTTTCTTTAAATTTCAAAAATAATAGAAGAAATTAATTTTGATAGACTAAATGTATAAGAACCAAATTTAAATATATATAAGTTATTTTAATATAAAAGTCTATTTTAAAATGTATTAAAAATTAAATTTTTATTTAAAAATAAAATCTTTTAATTTCAAATTTTAAATTTCTTTTCTTCATTTTCATTACCAAAAGAAGAACTTAATTCCATAGATTTATTTTCAATATGCAATTTTTTTTCATCAGTTCTTCTTGGCGAACTCATTTGACTAGAATTATTACTATTAATATCATTAATAACAAAATTAATTTTAGTATTTTGTTGTTCAAGCATAATTTGTCTATCAATATAATCTAAATGTAATAAATAATTTTTCAAACCTAAAATTTCACAAAGCATATTTCTTTTTTGTTTTGCTTCTTTATTATGATACCAACATCTACAAAATCGATTAGCAAACCAAATACAATAAGAAGTATATCTTTCTTTATGAAAATTTTTTTTATTTTTTAATTTTGAAGTATCAGTAATTTGATTATTATTATTATTATTATTTTGACTAAGAGAATAAGATGATTCAATTATTGCTTTTTTTTCATCTAAATATTTATTTTTTCTAGTAACAATTAAATTATATAAAGTAGTTTCATATAAATAACTCGTCCAAAATTTACAAGACATTTTCATTAAAGTAATAATTTTCATAATACCTCCTAATTTTGCTAAACATTCTAATAATTTATATTTTTGAATAGTAATTAATATTATTTGTTCACTATTTTTATTTTCTAAATTAATTTCTAATGAATAACCTTTAAATTCTTGTTTTTTAATAGTTAAATTTGGGTTTTTTAAAACAACATATGCTTCATAATTTTTTTTATTAACATATAAATTACTATCATCTTCTACTATTACAAATTTAGTTTCCATTGAATAAGATGAATATTCATTTTTTTCTATAGCAAAACTAAATTCATTTTCATGATTTGTTTTTTGTAATCTTCCACTTCTATCAACAGAATAAATTGGAGTATTAAATAAGAAAGTAAAATCATTTTTTGGATAATTTCTATAAAAATAATTTTCATATTCATCTTGACAATTTTTTTGATCATCTTCATCTTCCCATATAGTAAATTCATATTTTTTTAATTCTTTACAAGACATTATTTTTAAAACTGAAAATTCTTTTTCTTTAAAAACATCACTAATAGGAATTTTAAATCTAAAATCAAATTGCATATTATTATTTACTCCTTTTATAAATTTAGCAACTCTTAAATTATCTAAATAATCATATTCATTTTTTTCATAAAAAGCAACTCTAAAATATTTTCCAAATTCATTTAATTGAGTAAAATCTTCATTATTATCAATTCTTAATTTTCCTTTTATATCAAAATATTCTAAATATGCAAATTTTTTATTTATGTAAAATACAATATTTGAATTAATTATTGGTTTTTGAAGAAAAAAATTTACTAAAGTTGTTATTGCAATTGTAAACATTAAAGTAAAACTTGTTACTGAAAGTAATCCTCCAAAAACTGTTTTGTGAACTGTACTTGTTTTGTAATAAAATGTTACTGGTTTTCCATTTAAATCCCAACCTTTGATTAAATCAAACATTTTTTTATATTTTTTTTATTTTTTTATATTATTATTTTTTGAGATTTTTTTGATTTTTTTTTTTTTTTGAGTATTATTTTTACTGAATATTTTGATATTAAAGGGAAGTATATATTAATTTTTTTTTTATTGTAGAAATTATTTTTAAATGACGTTTGATTATATTATTCTATTTTTTATATTTTATATTATATTTAAATTAGTTTAAATTATGGGATGTTCAGGTGCAAAAGCTTTAGAAACAATATCTGAACAAAGAGATAATAATAAAAATAATAATAAAGAAAATAATATTGATAATAATAATAATGATAATGAAAATGAAAATAATAATGGAAAAATAGAACAAAATAATACAAATCAAAATAATCATATTTCAGAAATGAGAGATATTTTATCATTAAATAATACTTTAAACATAACTCAAACTGAAAATACAATATTTGAAAATAGAAACATTAATAATAGAGAAAATAACAAAGAAGAAGATGAAATTTCTAATGAAAACAATTTTTTAAATATATCAAATTCTGATAATAATACATTAATTTCCTCAATAAATAATTCATTTTATGATAATGAAACAACAACAGAAAATATAAATGAAATGTTTAATATTAAAAAAGAGTCTTCAAATTCAAATTTAACAATATTAAATTTAACAATATATGCAAATAGATTTGAAGCAATGTATCCAATTTGGATTGAAAAAGATACAGAAATAAAATTTAATGTAAATGGAAAATGGAAAGTTGATTCAAAAAATGAATGTACTTCAACTGGAATAGAAAGTAATGAAATAAACACAACTATAAATTTAAATGATGAAGATAATTTTAATAATGGTGCTTTAATTGGAAGAATTTTTAATGATAAACCTTTTGTTATTTATGATAATTTAACTATTAATAGTAAAGTTTCTGGTCCACTTTTTTTAAGAATGAATGTTAAAAATTTATTTAATAAAATTTTACCAAGTGGAAAATTAAATGTTAAAATTATTGGAGCTAAAAGTGTAAATTCATTTGAAGAAATTGAAGAAATGATTGGTTGGGATAAAAATTTAAAAGAAATTGAATATAATGATAGTGATAAAAATTTTTTTGTTAAATTAAGTTTTATTGATAAAGAAACTATTATTTATTTAAATAAAGTTAGATTTAATTCAAATTTATTTTGTATTCAATATTTAAATAATATTAAAAATTTAACTTCAGCAACTAGAATTTTATGTGATTTTATGATTAATCAAAAAAAAAAAATTGAAAAATTTAAAGTTAATTATGTTATAATGAAATTAATTGAAAATTTTTATAAACCTTTTTTTGGAAGAAGTAATAAATTAAAAAATAAAAAAATTTCTATTTTAAATTCACAAAAAGAATTAGAAGAGCATTTAAATGAGAGTTTTGAAAATAAAAAAAAATTTAAAATATTTATGAAAAAACATGATTGTCAAAAACCTTTATCTCTTTGTATTAAATTTCTTGTTTCTGAAGAAATAAGAAATGAAATTTTTAATGAAGAAAATAAAGAAATTACTTTATTAACATTAAGGACAAGAAAAAGACAAAAAATAAATTATTTTAGTTTTCTTATTTTTAGTAATGAAGAAGGAAATAAAGGAACAAATAATTTAAAAAAACTATTATTTTATAATCCTTCTTATTCAAATATGAATGTAACAAAATCAAATTTAGAAATTATAAATGAAGAAAAAGTTAAAAATAATTTTGGAAAAATTGGTGGTAAAAAAATTAAAATAATAAGAGGAATTAATAAAAGTAATTTAAAAGAACCTATAGGTAATCTTCATAATAGTATAAGTCATAATTTTAATCAAATTGAAAAAGATGAAATAGATAAAATTATTTATAAATCTGATGATGAAAGTAATGTTCATAAAAATGAAAATGATAAATATGATGAAGATGAAGATGATGATGAATAAAATAATATTTATATAGATTTTTGTTAAACTTTGTTTTTAACAAATTATTTACTTATTTTTTTGAAGATATAAAAATCATTAATATTTATAAATTTAATTATTAATAATAACATAAATAGAAAATCTCGAATTTATTTTCTTCTTTAAAAATTTAAAAAAGAAAATAACTTATTTTTATTATTTTCATTAACATTAAGATCATCATTATTTTCTTCAATATGTTTAACTTGATTTATTTCATCTAATTCTTCTCTGGTAAAATCTTCTACTCTTCTCATTTCACTTGCTCTTTTGAATTTAAATCTCTTTATATTTGAAGAATTCATTTTTAAATTAATAAAAATGAAAAATTGTGATAAATTTAAATAAAATATTATTAATAATAAATATTTATTTTAATATGAAAAAAAGAATTAATTAATTAAAATAAAAAAATAATTAAATAATAATAATATTAAATTATTTGTCAAAAAAAATATATCAAAGTTAAAATTAAAAAAAAATAAAAATAAAAATAATAATTAATATAATATATTTAATAATCATCTTCATCATTTTCATCTTTTTTTTCATTATCAAAATCTTTATTTTTCTCTTCATTATTAATTTTTTCACATAAATCAATCCATTCATAATAAGCATCAACTGGTTCAGTTAAATGGGTAATTTTATCAGAATAATTGGTATTACAATGATTACAATTAATAAAATACTTTCCTTTTTTTTTATTTATTTTTACTGAAATACACTTTTTATAATTACAAAAAGGACAATCAAATATTGTTGGTACTTTTGGTTGAGTAAATTTTATTATTTTTCTTCTAACTTTTCTTTTTCCCATTATATTTTTTCCTTTTTAATTTGAATTTATTTTTTTATTTTGGTTGAATTTTTATTTTAAAGTTGTATATGATAATTATTAGAAAAAAATTTGTTTTATTTTTAAAATTAATCTAATTTTAAATTATATAAAATAATAACTAATTTTTATTATTTATATAAAAAAATAATTTTTATTTCTTATTTAATTTTTTACATATGTATCGATATAATTCTCATCAATATCTAAATCTTCAAATGTGTCTTCAACTTCAAAATCTAAATCAAAATTTACTGAATTAATTTCATCTTTTTCATCATCATTTTTCAAGTCTATCCAATCATCAATCATATTTATTTTATTTCCTTCATTGTTATCAATTACAATACCACTATTAAAATTATTAATTTCATAATTTTCATTATTTTGTAAATCATTAACATTTAAATTATTTTGTAAATTTTCTTTTAAATTTTCAATTTTAGATTCTAAATTATCTTTTTTTACTTCATTAATATTTTTTATATCTTCATTATTTTTTGTTTCAATTTCTTTATTTTTTTCATTATCTTGCTCTTTATTGATTAAATTTTCATTTTTATATTCTAAATTATCTTTTTTTACTTCAATATTTTTTATATCTTCATTATTTTTTTTTTCAATTTCTTTATTTTTTTCATTATCTTGCTCTTTATTGTTTAAATTTTCATTTTTATATTCTAAATTATCTTTTTTTACTTCAATATTTTTTATATCTTCATTATTTTTTTTTTCAATTTCTTTATTTTTTTCATTATCTTGCTCTTTATTGTTTAAATTTTCATTTTTATATTCTAAATTATCTTTTTTTATATCTTCGTTATTGTTTTTTTCAATTTCTTTATTTTTATTAATATCATCATCATTTTTAATATTATCATCTTTTTTTTTAATATTTTCATTGATAAACTTTTGATCAATTTTATCTAAACCAATATTTAATTTAGTATCAAAATTAACCCATAAAAGATTATCACAATTCTTAGTATCCATAACAATATTATTACTATCATTATAATCAATATTTTTCAAATTAATATAATGGAAATTTTCTACATTTTCATTAATAAAAGGATGACTTTTAATTTGTTCCCAATTAAATCTTTTTTCAGGATAAAATTGTAATAAACCATTAATAAAAGAAATAGCTTCAACAGAAATTTTTATATTTGTTGGTATTTTATATTTACCATATTTAATTTTTTGAAAAATTTGTAAAATATTATCATTAGAATTAAAAGGTGGATATCCAATTAATAGTTGATAAGTAATTACTCCTAAAGACCATAAATCTGCTTTTGTATTATATTTTCTTTCATTAGCATTTCCAAATAAAACATCTGGTGAAATTGTTATTGGTGTTCCTAGGAAAGTATGAGCACATAATTCTTTTGAAATATTTTTTGAAAAACCCAAATCTGCAATTTTTAATGTGAAAGAATCATTTAATGATACTTTTGAATAATCAACTTTTTGAATTTTTTGTTCTGAGTTAAATTTTTTTTTTATATCATTAAAGTTTAATAATATATTTTCTAATTTTAAATCTCTATGTATTATATTTTTTTTATGCATATATTCTAATCCTAATATTAATTGACGTAATAATTTTTGAATATCACTTTCATTTAATAATTTTCCTTCTTTTTTTTCATAATATCTCATATATTCTGATAAATTTCCACCATTACAATAATCTAATATGAAATAAATATTATTTTTTGTTTTTTTGTAGTCAATTAATTTTATTATGTTATTATGTTTTATTTTTGATAATATTAAAAATTCATTTTGTAAGTTTTTATAAGTTTCTTTACTAGAATTTATTTTTGATATTTCTATTTGTTTTATTGCAACAACTTCACCTGTTTCTTGATTTATTCCACTATAGACTGATGCAAATGTACCTTTTCCTATTTTTGATAATAAAATATAGTTTCCTATAGATTTTAGTGTTCCTTTTTGCATACTCATATTTTATTTTTTTTTAAATTTATGTAATTTATTACATTTAGTTTAAAATAGTTTTTTTAAAATTTATTTTTTTTTTTGTTTATTTATTTTTTATTTTTTTTTAAATGAGTACTTTTAGAAATAAACATTTAGATATATTAAAAAAAATAAAAGGAATTGATTTCAATAAAGAAAAGACAAAGAAATTAATAAAGTTTATAGAAGAAAAAAATATTCTAGAATATGATAATAAAGATAATAATTTATCAGAAATAAATATATTATATTCACCAAATGAAGTAATTTCAAAATTTGAAAAAACATTATTTAATGATATGAAATCATTATTAACTCATTATAAAGAAAATATTGATAAAGTAAATGAAATATTAATGCATGAAAAAATAATTCAAAATGAATATAAAGAAATAACAAAAGCAATTCATGATAATGAAAAAGAAATAAATGAATTTATTGAATTTTATAGTGATTATTTAAAAGATAATAAAGGGTTTTTAATAAGAAATGAAATATTAAAAACTTTTTTAGATAAAATTTTAATAACAAAAGAAGAAAAAGATGAATTAAATATTAATGAAGATAATAATAATATAAATCAAAATAAAAATTTTTCTCTAATTACTAAAATGGAAAATCTAAGAGATAATATTGATGTAATTCAAAAAAATTCTTCTAATTTTTCTAAAACTTTATTAATGAGTGTTAAAGAACATTATAATACAATTGATGAAATGTTACATGAAAAAATTGTAATTTATTTAAAAAATTTTTTTAGATATAATAAAAGAACTTTTTTAGAAAATGAATTTAAAGAAGTCTTAATTTTGTTAAATTATATTAAGGAAAAAGATAAATATTTATCTTTTGTTTTAAATGAATATACTCAAATGAGAAAAAAAGTATGTGAAGAAATTTTAAAAGAAAAATATTTATCTTTAAATTCAAAAAATTTTGATGAAATTTTTACTAGTTTAAATGAAGATTTTATTTTTTATTTTATGAAAGAATTTATTTTAATAAATTTTTTTTTTGTTAATGAAATAAGAGATAATAGTTTATTATTAAGAAGTGATATTTTATCATTATTAAATTATCCTGAAAATGAAAATAAAGATTTAAATATAGAAAAAATAATGGAAACATTAAGTCAAACAAAAAATATTGATTTAACTTCTTTAATTGGAAATGTTAATAAAATTTTATTTATTTTTGAAGATTTATTTTTTCAACAAACACAGAAAAAAAAATTAGACTTTGCAGAAATTTATAAAATTACTCTTTTATCATATTTTTATACAGAGAAAATTGAATTAATATTTAAAAAAAATAATCTTTCTAATATTAATCTTAAATTAAGTTTAGTAATAGATAATTATAAAAAAAATTATTCTTCTATATTTAAAAAATTATCAAATGAAAAAATAAGGAAACTTCAAAAATTTAAAGAGGGTATTTCAAATTATTTTTCAGAAAGTCAAGTTTTAATAACAAATGAAGGAACAATTAATTTAGAATTAATAAATTTAATTGAAGATTACAAAAAGATATTTTCATTATATGAAAAATATAAAATTATAAATGATGATAAAGATATTGTAAATCCTAATAAACATGATTTATATATTTTCCTAATAAATTTTTTTTCTGATAATGAAATTGTTAAAAATGAAAAATCAATTGATATTTTATTTAAAATTATCAATCTTTTAAATATTTTGAATTCTAGTTTTGAAAATGAAAAAAATAAAAAATGCTTAAATGAATTAATTGATAGAACAGTTAATTTAATAATTGAAAATGTTTTATCAATAGTTAAATTTGAAGATGGATTAAAAGAAAATATAACTCATGAACAAATAATAAATTTAGTTGAGCATTTAATGGAAAAAATTCAATTGAATTTAATGAATATTAATTATATTCAAGAATTTATGGTTAAAGAAAATATCAAGGAAAAAATAAAAAAAGAAATATTAAATATTTATAATAAAGTTTATGAGAATAATATTAACTTGGGAATTTTAACAGAAGAAGAATTAAAAAATTATTTAGATATAATTTGAAAAATTTGTTATATTTAATTTAAATATAATAATTTAAATATAATTTACAAATATTTAATTTAAAATGTATCATTTTAACTTTCTGGAAATCTATAATAAGGATTATTAAAAGATATTTTATTATTGCTATTTTTAGTAGATTTACTTATTACTTTATCATCGATAAGACTTCCTATTTTATAATGAGTTATATTATTTAAATTTAATTTTGAATTTTTAAATAAATTAACTTTCCAATCAGAAGAAGTATTTGATAAAATTGGAAAAGAAATTTTTTCATTAATGTTTTTATTTTTTAATTTTTTATTTAATGATATATTTTCCATATTTAAATTTTTTATTATTTTTTCATGAGAAGATGCAATTGTTTTTGCCCTATTTGTTTTTGTATAATATTCATCAATTGTTTTCCTATATTTTTCTATTCTTTTTTTTAAATTATTAAAAGTTTCTTCTGTTGTTTTAAATTCTTTTTTATCAATTAAATTTTTATAATCAATAAACTTAGAATTAAACTCTTCAATTTGATGAATTTTTTCTTTTATTGAACTATAATATTTTAATAAATTTTCTTTATCCATTTTTTCAAATTGTTCATTTGATATTATAATATCATCATTAAATATATGTTCTTTTTTTTCTAATAATTTTTCATTAGAAATGTATTTATCACTTAATTTATTTTCTAAAGCTAAAAAATTGTTTTTTTTCTCTTTTTCTTTTATTTTATATACAACAATTTTAGTTTTTTTTCTTTCAATACCTTGTTCATCTAAATAATTAAATAATATAGGATATTTAAATCTATTTACACTATTTTCAAATTTTTCTATTACATTATCAAATTCTTCTTTTAAATTAAAAAACACAGCAAAATTTCTTATTTCATTTATATCAGATGTAAATTTTTTTTTTTGGTTAAAACAATTTTTATATTTTGTTATTAATTCATCAATAATTTGATATAAATTAATAATTTCTTTTATATAATCTTTATCATAATTCTTTAATTTTTTATTTAAATCTTTAATTTGATTATCAATTTTCTTTAAATCATTTACTTTTTGATTGATTAAACTTTCATATTTTTCACTTAAAACATTCTTTTCTTTATCATTATTAATTTGAATTTCCCTAATTTCTTTTCTATATTTTTTCACTAAATCATTTTGAATTATATTTAAACCTTCTTCAATTTTATTTTGAAATTGTAAATCCTCAACTAAAAAACTAGGTAAACTTTTAATAATATTAAATTTGTTATCATTTTCTTCTTTATATTTATTAAGTAATTGATGTAAAACTTTGTTTTTTTCTTTTAAAATTTCAATATTATGAGAATGTTCATTTCTTAATTTAATTTCTTTTTCATATGCTAATTTTTTTTCTTTAAGTTCTGTATGTATTTTAATAAAAGCATCATCTGTTTTTTTTATATCTTCAATATTTTGAATTCTTTTTGTTTCTTGTGTTATAAAATTTATTCTATCTAATAATTTTTGTTTTCTAAATTCAAATTGTTTATTATTTTCCATTGCTTCTCTTACTTTTAATGCATATTTTTTTTCTTTTGATTCATAATTATTTTCCATTAATTTATTTAAATCACCTTTAAAATTAAATGCTTCTTTTAAACTTTCAATTTGGAATTTATAATTTTCTTTTAATGCTTCATATTTTTTTTGATTGTAGTCTACTAAATCTGTTAATTCTTTTATTCTATTTTTTTCTTTTTTAACTTGAAGTTCTAATTCTCTTATTTTTAAATCTTTAAAATTATTTTCTTTTTTTATTTTATTAGTTATTTTAATTTTTTGTTTAATATCTGAAAAACTTATTTTTCTATCTTTATTTTTTATTTTTTTACAATTTGATAAAAATTCTATTGTGTCTTTTATATCTGAAAATGAATCTAAATCAGGAGAAAAATTACCTATAATACGATATTGTCTTTTTATACTTTGTTTTTCAGTTAAATAAAATAAA
Organism: Isotricha prostoma; assembly: GCA_023807205.1. Lineage (NCBI taxonomy): Eukaryota > Ciliophora > Litostomatea > Vestibuliferida > Isotrichidae > Isotricha > Isotricha prostoma. Next base: position 76,964 of record JAJMZS010002964.1, on the reverse strand, counting down.
TTAGATTGATTTTTATTTTCTTTATTATTGATTGTAGATATAATATCTTGTTTTATTTTGTTTAATTCAGTTTGATAATTTTGATTTTGATTATTATTTGAACCTAAAATAATAAAATTTACAGTTGAAATTAATTTTCCATTATTATCATTTATATTCATTAAAAAAGCATAATGAGAATTATTAAAAAATTGGTTATTTTGAATTTCTAAACTCTGAAATTTATCAAATAACTTCGTTAAAAAATATATTATATCTTTATAATTCTCACAAGGTACTTTTTTTATATTGTTTTTTTTATTAATATCAATTAAATATTTATTTAATATATCATTTAATGTTAAACTTGCAATTTTTTTTGAGTCTAATCCAAAGAAACTACTTAAATCAATAAATTTATTATCATTAAACATTAAAAAAGAAAGGTTTAATATTAAATTATCATATAAATTTTTATTATTTAATATTTTAGAAATTGAATTTTCTAAAAATCGAGGAAAAATTCCTCTATTATTTATATTTTGATAACAATCATTTTTTCCAAATATTATTTCTTTATTTTCATTTTTTGAAGTTCCATATGAAATAAATGAAAAATGATTTCCTGATAAAGTTTCTTTTATATTATTTCTTACTATTTCTTCATAAATATATGAATTTTCATTTTGATCTGTAAAAATTTTATCAAATTCAAATATTTCACTTAAATTATTCTTTATTTTTGGGATATTTATTTTTAAAGTATTATTTTCAATTGAATAAAAGTTATTTTTATTATTATTTGAAGATTTAATTTTTAAAAATATTTTTATTTTTTCAGTAATGATTATTCCTTTTGTTTCCATTTTAATTATTTTAATATTTTATATTTATTTATATTTAAAATAAAATTAAAATATATTTTTTAATTAAAATTTTAAAAATGTTAAAAGAGCTTTTTTCTAAAAAATATTATAGGAAAAATAAAAATAAACCTTATTTTGAAAAAAGAAATCCAAAAAAAATAAGTTTAATATCTCCTATTCAATATAAAAAAAATGATAAAATAAAAGATAAAATATTATTTAAAGGAATAAAAAGCAATTTTGAAAAATATAAAAATTTAGGTTTAGAGATTATAATACCTAATAGTCATAAAAGAAATTATTTCAAAAATAATATTATTTATCCATATTTTAATTCTAAAAATTCAACTAAAACTAATTCTTCAAATATATTTTTTACAACTGCAAATACAACTTCAAATAATGAAAGAAATGACAAAATTAATTATTATAGCTTTGATGAAGGAAAAATTTTATATAAAAAAAAAATAAATTTACAAAATGATATTATATCTTTAAAAATTCAAAAGTATAATTTATTAAAAGAAAACAAAGAACTTTTTGAGTATGAAAATAAAATCAAATTATTAAATAATGAAGTAGATAAAATGAATATGATTATTATTAATTATAAAAAAGATTATAATGAATTAAATTCTCAATGTTTAAATTTAAAAAAAAAGATTGAATTAATATATAAAAAAGATAAAGATGAAGAATAATTTAATATAAATAAATTTTATTATTTTTTATTTAAAAAATTAATTAATTTTTTTTCTCAATTAGATTAAATTTCAATTTTAATTTTATTACTTCATTATGTCTTCAGATAATAACTTTAATTTATTTTGTAAATTTCATAATAATAAAATTGCCAAAAGATATTGCTCATTCTGTAATGAATATTTATGTAATGGATGCAGTTTAAATGGAACTCATATTAAGCATATTATAAATTTAATTTCAATTTATGATGAAATTTCAAATTATAAAATATATAAAATTGATAATTATTATTTTAAAGGAAATTTTTATAAAGATGCAATCATATTATTTAATTATATTTTAAATTATGAAACAAATTCAAATTCAAAAGACTTTGATTTATATTATACATTTAGAAAAATTGAAATATTAATAAATGATACAATTGAAAAGTTAATTTCTTTAAAAAAAAAATATAAAGATTTATATGATAATAATTTATCGGATATAAATAATTTAATAAAAGAAAACGAAAAAACAATTTTAAATACACAGAATATTCTTTTAAATAAAATTAATAATAATAAAGAAATTATTATAAAATTAAACGAATTATTTGAAAAAGTAAATACAGAAAAAGATTATGGAAAAATTATGAATTATTATAATGAAAACAAAGAAATTATAAATGATTGTTTAGGTAATGAAGAAAACATTGAAGATAAAATAAAAAAATTTCACTTTATTAAACAATTAAAAAATTATAAAGCAAAATTTGATTTTTATGGAGATAATATAATTAAAGAAATAAATCCAACTTTAACAAAATTTAAAAATGATTTGGATTCATTTTATAATTTAATAGATGGAAAAGATGCTAGTTTAAAAAAAGATTTAATTGATATTGTTTTAAAAAATAAATTAAATAGTAATAGTAATACAATAATTAATGAAAATTCAAAAAATCCAAATTCCCTAAATTTATATGAAATTAGTACTTCAAATATTATTTTATATGATATTAATAACAAAAGCTATAATAATATTAATATAGAAAGTACTAATAATAGTATTAATATAACAGATAAAAGTTCAATAGATAGAAATTCAAATATAGAAAATCAATCTTTTGAAAATAGCAATTCAGAAAACCCAAAAAAAGTATTAATGTCAGAATTTTTTACTTCAAACAAAGAAAACTTATTAGAAAAAGATTATAAAACTCAAAAGATAAAAGAATTATATTCTTCCTTTGTTTTAATGTTAAATTCTCCTAATACAAGTATAGATATATCAAGAGATTCAATTAAATCTGAATTAAACAATTTATCAAAGTTAGAAATAAATATGACAGAATTAATTTTATTGAAAGAAAATTCATCAAAAGCTATTATTTATAATATATTCACTAATAACATAGAAGAAGTTGAAACAGGATTTAAATTTCCAAATTTTTTTTCTTCAATTATAATTAATCCATATATTTATATTAGTGGAGGAATTGATCAAAAAAAAACTTTTGTTCATTATATTATTAGATTGAGAAGAAGTTCAGAAAAACAATTTATATATAATAAAATGGGTACTTTAAAAACAAAACATTATAATCATTCTTCTATTTATATTCCTTTTTTAAATTCTATTTTTATTATTTCTGGTTCTAAAAATAAAAGTTGTGAATATTTTAATATTACTAATGAAAAAATTGATATGATTCCTTCATTAAATTATTCAAGAGAAAATTGTGGATTGTGTTTAATAAATGAAAAAATATTATATGCTTTTTTAGGTTTTGATAGAAGTATAAGTAAATTTTTAACTTCTTTTGAAAAATTAGATTTAAGTAATTTTAATAATAATGAAAATAATAATAATGATAATGATTTTATATGGGAAGTTTTTAATATTTCTGGTATACCAAATTTAATGAAAAAAACTTTATTTTCTTCTTTTTATTATAAGAATAATGATAAAGATGGAATTTTAATAATTGGTGGTAAAAATCATAATAGAAAAGAATGTAGTGATGTATTATTTTTTGATATTAATGATATGAAAATTGATAAGTTTCAAAATAGTGATTTATACACTCCTTGTTGTTTTAATAATTCTAATTTTATTTCTTTTGATTTTAATACTAATAATTTAGAATTTTTATATAATATTTCAAAAGATTCAAAAGTCTTTTTATTTAATTGTAAAAGTGGAAAATTCATAAAAACTAATTAAATAATAAATCAATTTTTTATACTCCAAGAATTATCTTTTTAAATTAAATTTAATGCATATTATAATTTTATTGACTTAAATATATTTTTATTATTAGTAAATCCAAACCAATAAATTTTTTAATTATTATAATTTTAATTACTCTTTATTTTCTATATTAAAAATCTTTCATTCAATAAAAAAATATTATTAATAATTATAATTTCAAATTTATATAATAATTATAAAACAAAAAAATAAAAATGAGTCGTCTTCCACAAAGAAAAGCAAAAAAACAAAATCAACCAGAAATAAATAATGAATCAAATCAAATGCCAATAATATCAAATCAAATCCCAAACGAACCATTAAATCAACCATTAAATAACAATGACATAACAAATAACATAAATAATCAAAATCAAATGCCTTATATGAATGGTATAAATGATTCAAATAATATAAATAATCAACCAATAATAAATGAAGACCCAAATACACTTAGTTATAGAGATAGATTAGAATTAATAAGAAAAATGAAATATAGACATAATGCAGAAGGTGCAGTTAATTTAAAAATTGAAGAAGATGATTTAAAAAATGAAAGTTATGATTTATATGAAAATAGAGATATTAATTTTGAAAAACCAAAAATTAATGAAAATATAAGTAAAGATAATATTGAATATTATATTGAAAGTATTCATCATGATGAATTTTTAAAAATAAAACAATCAACAACAAAAGAAGAAGATAGAGATAAAGATCAAAAGAAAAAAAAAATTCCAATAAAGGCACCAGTAAAAGAAAAATCATATCAACAAAAAATAGAACCTCAAAGGGAAACAAGATTAAAAAAAGGTAAACCTGAAAGAAAAAAACCATTAACATCATATCAAATGAGACAATTAACAGAGAAGAAAATATTTGAAAAATTTGATGATGAATTAACAGAAATAATAACAAAAACAATGTCAAAAGTAACTTTATTATTTTTATTTGCTCAAGGAATTTTAGCGGGAATGGGATTATTACATATTTTAATAATGATGAGTATGGAAAATTGGGAAAATTTTAGAAAAACACATGGAAAAATGGTAATGTTAATGTTTAATATTTTTCATACTTTAAGTTTTGCTTCTTTTGTTGGTAATGGAATAAAATTTATTTCTGCTTATCAAAAATATAATTTAATAAGAAATAAATTTAATAGAGATTCTATTACTGTTTTTACTAGATTAAAAAAAAAAATGTATTTTTCTGCTGTTTTACTTTTTTTTTTCCTTGTTACTTTTGTTTTAGAAGTTTTTTTAGCAAGGAAAGTTCAAAGATTAAATTATATTGGTTGTGTTAATTTTGATGAAGATGAAATTGGTCAATATGATGTTATTGCTAAATATGATGTTTTTAAATATTATAGAAATTTTCATTATATTGTTGATGTTCTTGTTATTCTATTGTTTATTTTAAATATTTTTGATGTTAATGTTGAATCTAACGATGAAAAAATTATTCAACCTAAAGTTGAAGTTACTTATTTTATGGGAGATTTAGATGAAACTTATGATGAAGATGATTTGAAATAAGTTTTATATTTTTAGATTTTTAATTTTCAGTTTTTTTTATTATTTTATATTTTTTTTTTTGACATTTTACAATATTTAAAAAAAAAATTAAAAAAAAAATATTCAATTTTTAAAAAAAAATAAAAACTAAAGTTAAATTAATAATAATTAATAATAATAAAATTAAGCAGCTTCAGCTCTTCTATCTTCTTCTTCTGCTGCATTACTTTGAATATTACTAACATAAACAGGATTATCAGGAACATTTTGAAACATTTGACTAACTCCAATATTTTGTACATTACTAGCTTTAATTTCTTCATCGTAAATAATTGCTTTAAACTTTTCTCTATCTTGTTCATTTTCTAAATCAATTTGAGATTTACCAAAATAATGATAAATCATTTTTTGATAATCATTTTCTGAAAATTTTGAATTTTCTAAATGAAAAATTTTTTCTAATTGATTTTTAAAAACTTCTGGTGTGACTACACCATACATTTCTTTTATGTAATCTAATAAATAATTTAATTTTTCTTCATCTGAAAAGTCTTCTCTAAATAAATTTAATTTGTCTAAATATGTATTTGATACATAATCTTGTTTGTTATTCATGAAATTAAATAAATGTTGTTCTTCTTCATTTTCGAAAAGAAGAAATTTACGAATTTTATCTATTGGTTGGTTATTGAATTCTTTTGGAAATTCTTTTAAATCATTTTTATTTTCAAAAATAGGTAATTTTTTATCATTTTTTTCTGTATAAGTTAAATAATTTATGTCATCATATTTACTCATTTTATGTTTTTTTATTTATATTATTAAATTTAAAAGATTTTTAATTAATAATAAATTTTTTTAATATTTTTTAATTCAATAGTAAAAATTAATTTTTTACCAAATTTATGATATATATATATATTTATATATATAATTTAATAGTTCATATTTTCATATTTAAGAAATTATTTACTTAAATATATACATATAATTATTATAATAAAACTCAATTTGACTAGTAAAGAAAATAAATATAACAAAATAAATTATATTTATTAAAAAAATTTGAATTAATAAAAACTTTTAAAAGTATTTTCAATAAATTCACCAATATCCTTAATTTTATACATATTATTTAATAAAATTCCTAAATTTAATAATTCACAATCTTTTTCATTTTTTTTATTATAAGGAGTAATAGGAATTCCATTTTTATAAAATAAACCAAAATGAATTGCAGAAGAATCAACAATAATAATATCATTTATATTAACTTGATTAATAATTCTTAAATCTTTAATAAAAATATTTTCTTCATTAATATTAATTTTAAAACATTTATCTCTATATAATTTAATTAAAAAAATATTATCAAAAATATCAAGAGTTTGAATTAAATAATCAGCATAAAATTTTTCACATGAAGTATAAATGCAAATAAAATAATTTTCTTTAATCATATTTATCATTTCATAAAAATGAGGTCTAATTTCAATTCCAATATTTGCATAAATTCCAGAAGGTAATTTTATTCTTATTATTTTTTCATAATCTAAATAATCATTTATTTCTGTATGAAGTAAAACATTATCAAGTTCAAAAAAAACTATTCTTTTTAATCCATTTTTATTTCCTATTTTTTCTGGAAAAGGAAATTCAATTTTATTATTAAAATTGAATATTATATTTTTTATTTTATTTAATATTTCTTTTATTGTTTTTTTTGAATATTTTTTTTTTTGAACATTTGAATATGATTTTATTTTATTATTTTTTAATATTATTGGTTGAATATAATCAGTAAAAGAACAAAGTTTATTTTTACTTTGTTTAATTGGAGTAAATGAATGAATATTATCATCTTTTTCTAAAGCAACTGATTGAAATTTATGTATAAATGAAGGTTTGATTTTCATTGTTTTTAAATGTTTTTCAGTTCTTGATTGTTTTGATTGAGGATTATGTGAATCAGTAGGAGTAAATAAAATTTTTTTTGACTTTTTTATTCCTGAATTTTTTGTTTGAATTGAAGGTGAATTATAATCACTAAAATAAATTTCACCACTGCTTTCAAACATTCTTTTTTTTATTTATTTTTATTCATATCTTATTATTTTTAAATTTTTTTTATTTACTTTTAAATTAATTTAAATAATATCTAAAATTAAAAATTTAATATAAATCATTATTTTAAAATATATTTTTTAATTAATTATTTTGAATATTTATTTTAATATGACTTTAATTTAATATATTAAATTTTATTTATATTTTTATTTTTAATCCTTTGATATTTTGTAAAATTCTCTTTGCTGAATCTTTATTAATAGAATTATCTTCTAAATTTATTTCTTTTATAGTTACATTTCCTTCAAGTGCTTGTGCCAAAATTTTTAAACCATCTTCATCAATTTTACATTGTTTCATTTCAATTTTAATTAATTTTTTATTATTTAAAATAAAATCGTTTAAAGAAGATATTGCAGAACTTCCAATATTATTATTGTTTAATTGTAAATCAATAATATTTAATTCTTTAATATAAGATATTATATTTTTAAAAATTATTTCATTCATTTGACAATTATTTAAATATAATACTTTTAATTTTTTCATTGAAGCTAAAGTTTCTCCTAATAATTTTGCTTCATTTACATCTTTTATTCTTATATCTGATAAATTTAAAAGAATAATATTTCCTTCTTTCATATATAAATTAAAATCTTTTATTGAAATAGGATTATCACTTAAACATAAATATATAAAATTAATATCTTTATCATTTTCTTTAATTGCAATTTTATTTTTTGTTAATATTATTTTTTTACTTTTTATTTCTTTAAATAAAGAAAGTTTTGTTAATTTATTATTTGTAAAATCTAATTGTTCATATTGAATTTCAGTTTTAAATTTAAAAGAAGAAAATGTATTATCATCAAGATTACAATTAATAATTTTAATTTCATTTAAATTATCTAAATTTTCAAATAATAAATTTATAGCAAAAACAAAAGAAGGTAAAATTTTTTTAATATCATTTAAATAAATTTTTTTAATATCTTCTTTATAAGAAGTAATTAATTGATAACATTGTTCATTAATAAAATCACATTTATTTTGCTTATCATAAGCAACTTCTCCAAAAAATTCAATAGAATTAATTTCATCATCATTATATTTAATATAAGTTAATAAAAAAAGTGATTTTAAATCATCTAATTTATTTAAATTAATTCTTAAATGACCATTATTTAAAGAATATAAACAAGAATTATCATATTTTTTTAAAGTAATTAATTCTGGTGAAGTATTAATTAAATTTTGACATTTTTGAATTAATTCTTCAATTTGATTTACAATTTCAGTTCTATAAGTATATATTTTTTTATTTAATTCTAATAATAAATCATCATTTACAAAACCACTTGTATAAAATGGACTTTCTGTACATAATTTATTATAATCTTCACTTTTATTTATACAATTATAATTATATATATCTAATGCTAAATTTTCAAAATTTGCTTTTTTATGAATTCTATGAATAAATTCATCTAGGATACTTGTAAATAAATTTTTAATTTTTAAATTTTCTTTTAAAAATAATGTTGAATAATAATCAAATTTACTATTTAATTCTTTTATTGCTTTTCCATAATTTGCAGAATTATTTAATAAATACATTAAAAATAAATTTTCTATTATAATTTGATGTAATTTTTCATTTAATTCTTTATCTGTTTTAGGAAGGTTTTTTTCTATATTTTTTTGTATACTTTTTAAATTTGTTATTTCTTTATTTAATTCTTCTATTTTTTTATCTTTTGTTTGAATTTCATTTAAAAATGAAATTTCTGATTCTTTATTTGATTTATTTAATAAATCATAATCTTTTCTTAATGAACTTAATTCTTCTCTTATTTCATTTATTAAATTTGTATTTGATTGTTTTTCTTTTTCTCTTTCTATTTCTAAATTTTCAGTTTTTTTTCTATATAACTCTTTTTCATTTTCCATTTCTTTTTTTTCCTTTTCAATTTCTTTTTTTTCTTTTTCAATTTCTTTTTTTTCTTTTTCAATTTCTTTTCCCATATTTTTTTTTATTTTATCTATTTCTTTTTCTTTATCATTTTTTAACTTTTCTATTTCTTTTTCTTTATCATTTTTTAACTTTTCTATTTCTTTTTCTTTATCATTTTTTAATTTATCAAATTCATTTTTTATTTTTTCTATATCTTTATCTTTAATATATTTTTCATTTTCTTTTTTTTCTTCTTTAATTTCAATTTTCTTATCTATTCCTTTACAAAAAAAATCTATTTCTTTTTCAGAAATAGAATAAGTTTTTTTTTCTTGTAATATATTTAATTTCTTCTTATTCTCTTCATTTTCATTTTTTAAATCATCACTTTTTTTTTTAACATCTTCTAATTCTTTTTTTATATTTTCAATTTCTTTTTTTTTTTCTTCTAATTCTTTTTTTTTTTCTTCAGATTCTTTTTTATATTGTTCCTTTTCAATATTATCATTATCATTTTTTCTCATTGATTCTTGTAATCCAACCATTATTAATTTATAATTTTCAATTTCAAGTTTATAATTTTCAATTTCTTGATATAAACTTAAACATTTTTCATTATACATATTTGCTAATTCAATTTGATCAGCTTTTTTTATTTTTTTTGATAAAGCAATAAATTGAGCCATTGGAACTTGTTTATAAAAAATAGTCAAAGTATTACTTTTACTCAAATTATTAAATTTTTGAACTTCACTTTTCATTTTATATAAAATAAATATTTAAAATTGTAAACAATATAAAAAAAAAAAAATATTAAAAAAAAAGCCATTTATAAATCTTTATGAAACAAAACAAAAAAAAAATAAATAAAAAAAATAATATAAAAAAATTTTCTTTCCCAAATTTAAATTTTAGTCATTTTCTTCTCTCAAAACATAAACTTGAGCATCAGTAGTTTCCCCTCCATTTTTTTTATCAAAATTAACTTCATAAAATTTTCCATTACCATCACAAGAAACAACAAACAATTCATCATTAGGTCCAAAAACAGAAAAGCATTTAAAATCTCCATTTCTAAAACAAGCAAAACTTCTTGGTGTAATAAGTATTTTTTTAGGTATTCTCATTAATCTTTTTAAACCAGAAAAAATAGAATCATCTTTTTTTCTTCCTGAAGTATCTTCTTTTTTATCTTTTATCATATTAAAAATATGAATAGTTCCTCTATCACTAGTACAAGAAAAAAACTCATTTGTAGGTGAAAATTCTAAAGAAAAAATTTTTGCCTTTTCTGTTCCTCTTCTAAATTCATGTGTCATTTCTTCAGTATCAATTTTAAATATTCTTATTATTGTTCCTGCATCTGATGCAGTTGATATATATTTTCCATCATAACTTAATGATAAACATGCTATTTTTGAGACATGAGTTAATATTTTTATTTCTTTTCTTTCTACTATTTCATTTTCAAATTGTATTATTTTAACATATCCTAATTCTTTTTCTGGAAATGCAAATAATGTTTTTCTTCTATTTTTACATAAGGTAAATACACCATTTTCATTATGTGAATATGTTTCATATTTTTCTTTGTTTTCTAATGTTTTTATATAAAATACAAATACTTGATTTATTGTTATTACAAATATATATTCTGAATTTATTTTTATATTTGTTATTTGTTGGTTTAATCTTATTTCACTTATGAATTTTTGATTTGATTCATCCCAAAAAAATACTTTGTTATTTGGATATTTTTGTGATGTGCCATCTCCTACAAATATTATTACATTACTGTGATCTAATATTTCTGTGAATAAAATTCCTCCTTCTAATTTTAGATGGGATACTAATTCAAATGGTTTTATGTTGTATATGTAAAATCCATCTTCTGTTCCAAATGAAAACATAAAGTTGTCACTTGTAAATGAAATGTTATTTATTGTTTTTTTTTTTGGTTCATCTTCCATTTATTTCTTTTTTATTTTTGTTTGTTTTTTTTTTAATATATTTTTTTTAAATTTTATTTTTTTTTTTTAAAAAATAATTTAAATGAAAAAGTAAGTTATATTAAAGATTTTTTATTAAAATTTTTAACAATAAAATCAAATCATATTTTTAATAAAATAATTTTTTTCAAATTTTTTATACTTTAAAATTCGAGTATTTTATTTCTTTATTTTCATAATTTTTTTTCTTTTTATTTATATTTTCTTTCCCCTCTTAAATTTTATCAAATTTATTTATATTTTTTATTTCTTTCCCATTCTTATTAAATAATCTTTCATATAATTTAGTTCCACATTTAACTTCAAATTCTTCTCTTATAAATTCATTATCATCTCCATTTCCAGAAAAAGAGAATTTTTCATTAAAAATATCATTATTATAACCATCAAATGAATAATATTTAATAAATATTTTTAGAAAAGATGATTTATTTATAAAAGAATATATTGAATTTAATGTTACTTTTTCATTTTTCCAAAATTGAAAATTTCTTCTAAAATTATTTATTTTATTATTATAATTTTGTATAATATATAATTGAAATGCTCTCATTGAATTTAAAATTATAGGATTTTCTCCATAAATTAAATATTCATAATATGTTCCTAAATCATAATCTTTATCTATTTTATTTAATAATTCTTTTATTGTTAAATCTTTAAATACATTATTTTGACGACCTATATATAAAATTATACTTTTTTTTAATTCATTTAATTTTGGACTTTTTCTTTCTTCAGGTAATTTTTTTAAAAAAGAATAAATTATCCTTGTATAATGTTTAATTCCTTCATTTTCAATTGTAATTAATATCTTTGTCATATATAATAAAATAGTAAAAGATGTTGCTTTATGTTTTATAATTGGTATTCTTATATATATTTCACCAGTTTCTTTTTCTGTTATTCCATTATGGAAATCAATTTCAGTTTCTGGAATATAAATTATAGAATCTAAAAAGTCATTCATTATTTTATCATTATCAAAAAAATATTCATATTTTTTAAATAATTCATCTATATAAAATAGTTCCTTAAATAATTTGCTTTTAAATATTTCTTTAATTAATTTTTTAAATTCAATAAATAAATCATCAGGTTTTGTAATATAATTTTCTTCCATAAAATAATCTAAATTATAATAAAAAGAATATCCTAAAATTTTAATTGTTAATAATTCTATATTAATTGAATAATTTTGTTTTGATAATTTATGTTTATTTAATTCATAAATCTCTAATTCTTCTTTTGTTAATTCTTTTATTTGAGAATTATTTTTATCATTATTTGGAAGAATTCTTTTTAAAATATTATTTATATATAAAATTGGAAATTGATTATTTAATAAATTACAATCTAAAAGATTTGATAAAATAAACATAAATTTTTTATATAAATTGATTTCTTGAATTGTTAATTTTTTAAAATAATCATTTGAAAAACATGTTATAAGATTAATTAACATTGTTTTTTTTAATTCATTTTTTTTTATTTCAGATGTAAAAACCCAGTTATTCATATTAAAAAGTTCATAATAACATTTTAATAAATAACCAAATAAAAGGTCTTCATTTCCAAATTTTAAAGGAACATTAAATGAAAATTTAATATTATTTATAAAATTATAATTTTCATAAAATTTATTAAATTGTTTTTCGTAATCATTTTTATCCTTATTAATATTTGAAATTCCTTTAATAAATTCAATAAAAGTGTTTTTAGTAATTTTTTGATTTAAATTTAACTTTAAATTCCATTTTTTTAATTTTTTATAATTAATTTCATCTAGTGTTAAAAAATATTTATTAATCATATTTTGATCAATTTTTTTATCTTTATTTTTTTGAGTTAAATATTTAAAATTGATATTATTATCTATATCAAACATTGGTTCTTCTTCAAATTTATTTAATTTTTGATTTTCTTCTTTTATTTCTTCAAATGAATATATTTTCATTAAATTTTTATTTTGATAAATTATACTTTGTTTTAAAATATTTTCAATTTTTTTCTTCCCAAATTTATTAATATATTTATCAATTTCATTATCAATTTTTCTTTTTTTATTTTTTAATTGTTTTATTTTTTCTTTTTTTTTTATACTTTTGATTTTATTTGGTTTTGTTTTTTTGATGTATGTTTGTTTTTTTTTCCCCATTTTATCAATAAAAATGATATCAAAAGATACATTTAAATATTTTTATTACTCTTTATAACTTTGAATAAAATGATATATTTTTTATATTTTATCCTCATTTTATTATTTTTTATAAATTGAATTGAAATTTAAAATTTAACAAATTAAAAAAAAAAAATAATTAAAATTCAAAAATTTTTTTTTCCTTTTGAAATAGCATTTAACTTCTTCTTAACAGAATTAGCAATAATTTTATTAGAATCATTTTGTACTTTAAAAATACAATTTTGTATATCATCTAATAAACTTCTAGTTTCTTTTAATTCCTCATTAAAATTTTTTAATTTTTCTTCTCCTTCTTCATCAATTTCTCTTCTAATTTCTTTTTTTTCTTCAATTTTCTTAGTATGAACTTTAAAATTTCCAACTGGATCATCACTTGAAATTAAATCTTCATTATTATTATTATTTTGTTCTCCATTATTTAAACAATCAATATCAGGATATTCAGGAGCAATAACAAATAATTTATCTTTTGAAGATACTTCAAAATTTTCTTCAGGTGCAGTCACAACATAATAAAATGAACTTTCATTATTATTTTTTAATTTGATATTATTATAACTTATTTTATTATCACCTGAAATATTTTCATTTGAAATTAAATCACCTTGTCTATAAACACCAATTACAATAATTTTTTTTTGTATAAAAATTTTAAAAACATCTTCAAATTTAACTTTACCATAAATTAATTTATGACTAGGAAAAATAGACATTGGCATATTAATTAAATATAAATTTCCACTTGTAATATTAGAATATCTATTTAATATATTTTTATTTTTTAAATTACTTTGTTCATCACCAACAATTAATTTTTTTAATACTGATAATAATGAAGGATTATAATAAGCTTGTGTAATAACATTATCCATTATACTTGAATAATATACTTCTCCTGCTGCAAAAGATGCAGTTGCATCTATATTTAATCCTGCTTTAATAAATAAATATTCATCATTATTTTTTCTTGTTCTATTATTTAAAAATGATACATTTTTTGGATTTATTAATTCAATAACACAAAAAATATCTTTATTAATTTTACTTATCATATTATATTTAAATATTGTTTTTGCATCTAATAAATCTTCTTCTTCTCTTGTTAATTTTCTTGCTGAAATATTTTTTTCGTCTTCTTCATTTTCATCTTCATCTTTATTAACTTTTAAATTTTTTAATTTTTTATTTAAAGTAAATTGACTAATTTCATAAATTCCAGGAGCTAAAATAACAACTCTTTTAGCACTTCTAATTCCAGCTCTTTTTAAATCAGATCTTTTCATAGAATCACCTTGAACTAAATAAATTTGTTCAAAAAAAGAAATAGTATTCCATACTTTATCATCAGGTAATTCTTTACTTAAAATAACAATTGTAGGAACTTGACTTTTAGGTAAATTTTTTGCTCTTAAGGGTTTAATAAAATCAATTAAATTTTGACATACACCACAAATAATAATATGTCCTTTAGCAATTAACATTTTATCAATTGAATCAATTGTTACACTTGTTTTTGCTATATGTTCAGTTGTAATATGACAAATTTTTGCTAATGATAATGCATCAGTTGAATAAATATCACCTCCTTTAATATTTGTTTCTATTTGAATTTCTCCTTCTTCTAATTCCATATTATGTTTATTTATTCTTCTTTTATTTACATTTATTTCACCATAATTTAATTTAGTTACTTCTATTCTTTTTTGTGTTTTTTCCCATGCTGTTACTTCATCTGCATCATTTTGATCTTTTGCTAATAAATAACCAAAAACATTCACATCTCTTTTTATTGGTACTATAAATTCCATTGGTGATAATAAAACTATATTTGAACTATCACTTTTACTTTCAATATTTAAACCAAAAAGTATCATTTTTTTCTCATTATATATTTTCTCAGCACAAACTGAAAATTTATATCCTCTTAAATATTCTAATGGTATTTTATATATTTCATAATCTTTACCATGTTTATATTCATCTATCCATTTACTATTACCTAATTGTTTCTCAATTCCTTCTTCAAAATTATTTGTTATTATTAAATTTGATATTAATGCAATTATTCCTCGACATAAACAACTTTTTGCTAATAAACTTAATTTTAATTCATCAATACAAACAATTTGATCTGTTGTATTATTTTTTGATATTGATAAAGCAAAATGATGTTCACTTTCAGGACGAAGTAATTGAATTATTAAACTAGATCCATTATTATCACTTTTATCACTTATATTATTTGTATTATTTGTACCATTTTTTTTCTTATCATTATTATTATCACTTTCACCAGAACTATTTAAATTATTATTATCTTCATTTGGTTTAAATGAATTTTGTTCTAAAGCAATTGTTCTTGTTGTACGATATAAATTACTAATGGTACCAGAAAAAGTTCCAAAAGCTTCTTTTTTTCTATTTTCTTCATCTTGAGCAAAATATTTTTTAATTGCCATAGCTTGAATAATTGTTTTAGAATCTTCAGCAGCAGAATCATCAGTTTGTTTATTACATAAAAGCATAATCATACTTGCATTTCTAAATTGACATCTTTGTAAATCATTTAATTTTAAAGGATCACCTTCAAAATAAAATAATTTATTTGGATATTCTTGAAGTAAACTTTTCATATTTGTATCAGGTCTTTGTGGCATTAAAATTAAAGCATGTCTTTCATCTTCACCATGATCAGGATGAAAATATTCTTGTAATAAAACAATAATAGAACCATTTGAAATATTACCACTTATTAAAATAAATTGTACTCCTTCTAACATTTTATATGCCGTTCTTGCATAAACACTTTTTGAACTTAATTGAATCATTAAATTTGAACTTAATGCTGGAATTTCTATAACACTTAAAACAATTAAAACTATTATTATTATTCTTCCTAAAACTGAAGAAATTGTTGAATAATAACCAATAATTGCAATTGTAGTCATAACAAAAAAAAATGATGATAAAATACTATCATTTGTTCCATTACAATTATATGAATCATTACAATCTCTTTCTAAAAATAACCAATATTTTCCTATTGTTTGAGTATTTTCAAATACATTAATAAATATTGATGCTGTTATTATTAAACAAAATATATTACACATTATAATATATAATTCTCTATTAACATCACTTTTAATCCAACGAGAACAATTTAAAAAATTAAAAGTTCTCCATGTTATTAAAGAACTTGTTATCATATGTGCATTATTTATTAAATCTTCTTTCATTCCAATAATTGGTCTTGCTATCATATAAGGAATTACACTTATTATTTCTATAAAAAATGTTGAAATATATTTTAATGAGAAATCTATTGTTCCTGCTAATAAATCTAATATGAAATCTATTAGAAAATAACAACGACTTATGAAATTAAATATAAAAAATGCTTTTCCATTTCTTAATATTAAATTTGGATAATATGTTGTTACAATATATACTACTAAACATGCTATTGTTAATAGAAGGTTTAATAATAAAAATATGAAATTGCTTTTTATTTCAATTATTAATTTTTGAAAATTGGAATTGTTTGAATTGTCTAATTTTGGATTGTCTAAAATTATACTATCATCTTCATCTTCCATTTTTTTTTTTTAAAGTATTTTTTTAAATTTATTTTTTATTTTTTTGGTAATGATTTTATATTCATGTGAATTATATGAATTAAAAAAATTATCATATATGAAAAATATTATTATATATATATTTTTTTAAATTTTAATTATAAAATTTTTTATTTTAGTTATAAATATTTATTTTTTATTTTTTTTTCTTTTTATGTTCATGTTTATCACAATCACAATTAGAATGATCTTCTTCAAAAACAAATAAATTTAAATAATATTCAAGTGAATTAGGAAGAAAATCTTCTTTAATAAATTTAGCTTGTTGTTCTTCATTAGGTAAATTATCTTTTATTTTCTTACTAAAAATATCAAAAAAAGATTCAATTTCTTTAGTAATAATTTGTTTTTCTTTTGTTTTTTTCTTTTTAATAATTTTAACAGTTGTTTTAATTGTAGGATTTTTATCTTCATCTTTCCAAATAATTTCACTTCCTTCAACATTAATTAATTTCTCATTTAAAATATTATAAAAATATTTTTTAGTTAATATTGTATTTTCCATATAATCATTTGGTTTAAAAATATAATTTACTTGAAAATCAATTTTATTTTCAAGTGGTATTATAATAATATCAATTAAATTATCTAAAATAGGAACATCTTTTTCATTACAAATATAACATTTACAATTTTGAATTACTGTTCTCCAAAAAAAAGGAATTTCTTTATTCTTTTTTGAATCTTCTTCATTTATATTATAAGTTTCATAATCTTCTTTTGAAATTTCTGGAATTTCTGTTTCTGAAAATATTATATCTTTTATTTGAGAATATATGTCAAAATATTTTAATTCATATTTATTACGAAGAGATATGAAATCTTTTCTATATAAATTATGTTCTTTTTCTATTAATTCATTATTATAATTGTTTAATTGAAGTAAGGATGGATATAAATTTTTATTGTCTATTTTTTTAATTGCATCTATTATATCTTGATCATCTGGTAAATCAATTTTGCTTTCTTCTTTATTATCATCTTTTTTTTCCTCTTTATTTTCTATTTTATTTTCAATTTTATTATCTTCTTTATTTTCTATTTTATTTTCAATCTTATTTTCATCTTTGTTTTCATCTTTATTTTCTAATTTATTTTCATCTTCATTTTGTATTTTATTTTCTTCTTTGGTTTCTAATATATTTTCTTCTTTATTTTCTTCTTTATTTTCTAGTTTATTTTCTTCTTTGTTTACTTCTTTATTTTCTTCTTTATTATCTTCTTTATTTTCTTCTTTATTTTCTCCTTTGTTTTCTTCTTTGTTTTGTTCTTGAAGAACTCCATTATTTTCCTCCATCAAAGATAGAATGCAAAAAAAATTAAATCAAAAAAAAAAATTTAAAAATTTTACTACATTGAATAAAAAATAATTAAATAATAAAAAATCCAAAAAACCACAAAATAAAAAAATATCTAAATGAAAAAAATTACATTTCATCAATTCCTTTAAAATATTTATTACCAGCCAAAGTTCCATGTTCATCTAAAATATTTTCTTCATTTAAATTATTATTAACACTTAAATGTTCACTTTCTAAACCTTCAATATTTAAATGTCCTTCTGAAATATTTTCATTTAAATTATCCTCATTAATCTTATGTTCATCATTATAAATTTTATTTAAATTTTCAATATTATTAATATTATTATTATTTGTTTCATAATCATTATTATTAAAATCTAAATTATTATGTAAATCAATATCTTCTAATCCTTCAACCATTTCAGGAGAAGAAATTGGATTTTCTCCTAATTGAATTTGCATTTTTGAAATTTGTTCATCTTTATTTTGTATTAATTCTTCAAATTGTTTTGTTATTTCATTTATTTCATTATTTTTTTTAATATTTTCTTCTAATGCTTTTTTTATTTCTAAATCTAATTCATTTTCATTTGATTCTGTATTTATATTTTCGTTTTCTTCTTCTTTTAATATTTCTTCTATGTTTATATTTAAATTTGAAATGTTTGTTTCTCCTTTTTTTAATGATTCTTCTATTTTATCTGTGTTTTCTTTTAATTCTTTTATTTTATTTTCTTTTTCTTCAATTATTTCTTTTAATTCATTATTTTCTTCTAATAATTTTTGAAGTTCATTTCCTAATTCTCTTTCTTTTATTAATAAATCTTTTTTATCTTCGAATTTATTATCAATTTGCATTTTCATTTTTTCATTTATTTCACTTATTTTTTTTTGATCTTCAGTAATTTTTAATATTATATCATTTAATTTTTTAATTTGAGAATCTTTTGAATATAAATTATTATCATCTGTATCAAATTGTAAATTATTATCTTTACCTTTTATTAAATTACTCTCATTTACTCCATTTAATGACTTAATTGTATTTTTTAATTTGTTAATTAAATCATTATTATCATTTCTTCTTTGTTCACATGATTCTTTTAATAAATTTAAATCATTTTCTTTTGATTTTAAATTATCTAATTGTAATTTTAATTTTTCTAAATAATCATTTAATTCATTATAATTATCTTGATATATTATTATATTTTTTTCATTTTGTAAATTTGATATTTCAATTTCTGCATTTTTTCTACTTGAATTTTCAATCGACATTAATTGATCTCCATATTTTGAAAATAAATCTTGATTTTCTCTTTTTATTTTATTCGATTGTTCTTCTATTGATGTTATTGAATCCATTAATTCTAAATTTTTATCAATCATTTCTTTTAAATTATCTTTTAAATTATAAATAAATTTTTGTAAATTTTGATCAAATTTTGAAAAAATTGAATTTGTTTTAGATAAATTTTTAGTTTGACTTTCATAATTTTTTAATTCTACTTCTAACACTTTATTTTCATTTCTTAATTCATTATTTGCTTGTTTTAAAACTTTATTTGCAATATTTAATTTATCAATATCATTTGGAGGAGAAAAATTTTTATTAATTAAATTATTATTGCTAAAATTCATATTCAAATTAACATTATTATTGTTATTATAAAAACTAGGTTGATTGAATTGAAACATATTATTATTATTCATTGTATTAAAAGGTAAATTAAAATTATTATTATTATAATTTGTACTCTTTTTAATAGTAATTTTATTTTCTTCTAAATAATCATCATCTAAATCATTATCAAAAATATCATCATCATCATCTAATTCAAAAGGATCATCATCATTTATATTATCAACTGAGTGATCTGAGGAGTTTTTTGATATACTATAATCATCTTTATAATCCATCCAATGATTACTTTGATTTGCTATTGCAAAATTATTCATTTTATTATATGTATTAGTAAAATTCAATGTATTTCCTATTCCATATGGATTATATGACATTTATATGTATTTAATTAAAATTTAAAATTTTTGGATTTTAATTTTTTAATAATAATTTATTTTTTTACATAATAAAAAATCATTTATTAGTAATTGTTTATTATTAATTTGATTAAGTTTTTGTATCTTAATAATATAATAATATTTTTTTTATATTGAGAATTATATGCTGTCATATTTATTTTAATATAACCTTTAATTCAAAAAAATTAATAATTTTTAATAAAAATATTTATATAATAAAAATTAATTACATTCTTTTATAAAATGTTCTAACTCCCCAAAAAATTGAATTAAATTTACTCCTTCAATATATTTTCTCATATTATAATCAACCTTTTCAAAATTACTTAATCTATAAAAATAATCAATAATAATATCATATTTCCTTAATTTTTCATCTCTATTTAAATCAATACCACTAAAAAATTTATTTTTCTTAGCAGAAGTAATTCTATCATAAAATAATTTAAGTATCATCCAAGCAGAATTAATTCCAGTAATAAAATAATTATCATATTTTGAATGACATAAATTTAAAATACAAGGAAAAATTCTAATAACATCATCACAAGATAAATTAATTGAATTAATATCTTTATTATTAATTCCATAATTACAAAAATCATTTATAACTCCTAAATCTTTACATATACTTAATTGATATATTGCATCATCATAATTTTTATTTTTATAACATGACATTATATTTTTTAATCCTGAAATTCTTTTTTTTAAAGTATTACAAAATTGGTCTGTTCTTTCTATTGTTTCATTTATTATTGGTAAATCATTTGCTTGATTTATTATATTTTCTTTTTGGTATTTATTTGGTGATTCATAATTATTTGATTTATCTATTTCTTCAAAAATTTCTGATTGAGATCTTTTAATTGAATGATTGTTAAAATTATAATTTTGACCTAAAGTATTTAAATCTATTCCTTCAAATCTAGTTTTACTCCTTTTAAGGTTATTATTTTTCTTATTAAACATGTTAAATTTAAAAAAAATAATTATATTAATTTTTATTTAATTGAATTATTGTATAATTTAATTTAATTTTTTATATGTAAAATTTAATCAAAATGTTAAGAGAAATTATGAAAGATGGTTATGGAATATCATTAACACATAGAAAAAAAAATATGTATTTAATTCCAAGTTCATATAATAATAAAAGGAGAATTTTATCACCAAATAATCAATTTTCACATCGAACAATTGAAATTAAAACAGAAAACAATAATTTAAATAAAAATAAAAATTTTAATTCACAATCAAATGTAATTCAAAATATAGAAACAACAGAAACATCAAATAAAAATCAATTAAATAATGGTTTAATAATACAAAAAAATAGATTTTATAGTCCAAATCAAAAAAGTAATTTAAATACAATCAATATTGAAAAAAATGAGATTAATAATAAAAATAATAGAAATATTTTTAGTGATTCAAAAGTAAAAAATCGTCAAAAATATATTAAAACTAATTCCTCAGATAATAAAAATAAGTCAAAATTGATAGATGAAACTGAAAATTATTATATGGATAAATTACATACTTTAGAAGGATATATTTCATTAATTAAAAATAAAGGAATAAATAATATTAAAAATGAAATTTCAAATAAAAAAATTAAAAAAGAAAAATTAAAAAATAATGTTGATATTCTTAATTCAAATATTAGACTTTTAAATAAAGAAAACAAAGTAAATTCAAATCTAAATAATAAAATAATAAAAGAAAATGAAAATTTAATTAATTCAAGTGAAAGAGCAAATATAGATTCATATTATTTAAATAAAGAATTACCATCTTATAGAATAGAAATTGATAATATAAAAATGGAAATATCAAAATTAAATGAAGAAACAAAATTTATAAGAAATAATATAATTGAATATGAAAGAGAAATTTTAGCTTTTCAAGATGAAGTGAAAAAATTAAATACATTAAATTCAAATTTAATTAAAGATAAAGAAAAAATGATTCAAGAAACATTAAAATATAAAAATAGTATTGAAATGTTATTAAGTAAAATTAAAAATATTGAAAATCAAAGTAATCACTTTATGAATAATGTAGAATTATTAATAAAAGAAAATATAAATTAATTTTTTTTTAAATAAATAATATCAATTATATAAAATTAAAAAAAACAAAAAAAAAATAACAAAACAAAAAAAATACTAAATATTACAATTCAAAAGTATTTTCATGTTTTTTTAAAATACATTTTAAAATAAACAAGCAAATAACAACAAAACATAAAATTGCAAAAACAAAAGTAAGAGTTTTCCAGCCATTAAAATTCTTTTTAATAAAACCACAAAAAATGCCAGTTTGTTCGAAACTCCAACATTTTTCTTCAATTTTTTTTTTAAATACTCCATATTCAATATCATCAGCTAGTGTTTCATTATTAAATATTAAATTAATATAATAATTATTATCTTTTTTAATTAATTCAAAGATTTGAGAAGTTGCAAAAGAAGGAAATTTTTTCTTACTTTTAAATAAAATTTTTAATAAATCTGAAGACATTACTAAAGTTGTATCATGTGCAGATAATAAAAAAAATTTAGGAACATTAAATTTATTTATATTTAATTTATCATTTTCAACCACTTTATCAATTAATTTTAAAATAAATCTTAATAATACACTTGAACTTGCATATGCAATTAAATTTTCTTTATCACCACTTTGTATTTCTAAACTTTTTATTTCTAATATTTTCATACATTCTTCATAAAATTTAGTTGTATTTGTATTTTTTAATAATTTTTCAAATTCTGATAAATTTCTACCATCTACTTTATTAATTATATATGATAATGCTAATGTTTGAATATTTTTTAATTTAGTAAAATCTTTTTCATTATCACTTTTACAATTTAAATATTTTTTTAAACCATCAGTAATAAATTCTTTATTAAAGTCTTCAATTGATTGTTTCACTATAGATTTCTTTTCATTTTCTTTTCTTTGTTTTTTTATTCCTTCACATTTTTCATCTTTTTCAAATTGAAATAACTTTTCTTCTCTTTCAATAATATGAATAGGAATTTCAGAAGGAATTTCATTAGGTAAAACAGAATCAGATATTTTATCAATTAATTCTTTAATTTTTTGATTATTATTTAAATAATTTGGAGTAGCTTTTAAAATTTGTTTCTTAGTTAATTTACTATTATTATTATTATTAAACATACCAAATAATTGTGCTCTTGCACTCATAATTGTTCTATTTGAAGGAGTTGAATAAACAAAAATATCTTTTAAATTATTTAAATTATCCCAATCTAATAATTCTTTATATTTTTTTCTCATTAATACTCCTAATAAATAATGTTGTCTTAAACCAACTGATGATAATTCTTCTTTTCCTATCCATTTTTCATTTAATATATCTTTATCATTAAATAAATCTTTCATTCCACGTGCCCCATGACGACAATGTTCAAAGACAAATAGTACTTTTGAATTATTTTGAGATGTTGTTATTTTTATTATGGAAAGGAATAATATTAGAAAAGTCATTTTTTTTTATAAGGATTTTTTATTTTTTTTTTAAATAAAAATTATTTATTTTTCTATTAATTATATATATATATATTATTATAAATTTTAAGTTTCAATTAAAATATATAATTAATTTTTTTTTTCTTTACTACAACAACCTTTTTTATTTTGATTTGTAGAATTATCTAAAATAATTTTTTTTTTCCCTTTTTTATTTTTTCTTATTTCTTTATAACAATCCAAAATAAGTTCAAATATAGATTCTTTAACATTAATATTATATTTACAAGAAACATCAAAATATTTAATATCTAATGCTTTTGCTTTATTATTTGCTTCATCATAACTAATAATTCTATTTAAATTATCAATTTTATTCCCAATTAAAATAATTTTATTGTTAATAATATTTTCTTGATTAACACAATTATTATTATAAATTTCTTTCATCCAATTAGAAATATTATTAAAAGAATCTATAGAACAAACATCAAAAAATAATAACATTCCATTTGCATTTTGATAATATTTTTTTGGTATTGCTCTATATTTTTCTTGTCCTGCAGTATCCCAAACCATTAATTTATATATTTCATCTTGTATTTTTATTATTTTAATTTGATTGTCTATTCCAATTGTTACTGTTGCTATATTTGAAAAATCATTCTGAAAATATCTTTTGAGAAATGACGTTTTTCCTACACTGGAATCACCAAGTAAAACTATGTTTAATTTCTTATCTGATACTTTTATGTTTTTTGGAAAATTGTTTGATTCTTTTATTAAATGGGAAAAAAAGATATTTTCATTTTCTGTTATTATTTGATTTATTAATTCTAGAAATTGAGAATAATTAGTTGAATTTTTTATTGACATTTCAAATTTAATGAATAAATTATTGTTGTTTATTAAATTATCAATTTCATTTTCATTTACTTGAAATTTAGATTCGTTTTCTTCTTCTTTTTTATTTAATAATATTATATTTTTTGTATAAGGATTTTTTAGTTTTAAATTTGAAATTAATTCTTTTATTATATTGAAAGATTCAAAATCTAATATATCAATCATATATATTGCACATTCACATTCAAAAAAACATGTTTGAATAATTTTTATATTATTTATTACATCTTCTTGATTTAAAGAAAATTCTAAAATATTCAAATTTATATTTTCTTTTTCAGGTAATTGTATATTATATGATGTAATTACTATAAGAATTGATTAAATAAATATTACATTCTGAAGGATTGTATTTATTTGTAAATTGCAAATTTTTCATTTTTGTAATTAAAGAAGTTTTTCCTACTTTTTTTCCACCTAAAATTAAGATTTTTTTATTTGATTCAAATATAATATTTTTTTCCATTACAAAAATAAATTAATCTTAAAATTCTTTTTTTAGTAGATTTAATTTATATTTATTTAAATATTATTATATTGAAAATAAATTTCATATATACTTTATATAAATTTAATTTTATTTTAAATATTTTTTTAATGAAAATAAAAAATGGGAAGCACTAATTCTTGTAATATACAATCACAATGTTTAACATTAGAAAAAAACAAAGGAATAACATTTATAAATGATGAAAATACAAATAAAAACAATATAAATAATAATAATATCCAAGATAACAGAGAAGAAATTTCATTTTTAAATTCAGACCATAGTGAAAAAAACGATTTAATTATCCCATATAATGCTCTAAATAATTATTTTTTCAGAACAGAAAACATAAAAAAAATTCAAATAGCCTTTCGTAAATATTACTATAAAAAAATGCAAAAAAACAAAATATCAAACAAAGAAAATTCCCAAATTTCAAATTCAAAAAATTCTTCATTAAACAACACAAACACAAATGATAAAAAATCAATTTCTTCAAATTCTCCATCAAATAAAATATCAGAAGAATTTTCCTATGAAGAAATATCAAAAAATTTAAAAAATCCTCAATCCTTTTTAATATCAAAAATCCAATATGAAAGAAAAGAAACAACATTACGTTATATAAGTCAAGATGACATACATGGTTATTTTTTAAAAAAATTAGAAAAAGGAACAAATTTCAAAGGAGAAAAAGATCAAATAACAAATAAAAAAAATGGTTTTGGTATAATAACATGGGAAGATAAAAGTAAATTAATAGGAAGATTTATAAACAATCGTATAAATGGAATATGTAAATTTTACAATAGTGAAACATCATCAATATTTGGAGGAGAATATAAAAATAATGTTCCAGAAGGATATGGTTACTATAAAACATCAAATTCATTTTTTGAAGGAATATGGAATAGAAATAATTTAATTGGAATTGGAAGTGAATTATGGGATGATCAAACATTTTATCAAGGAGAATTTTTAAATAATAAAAGAAATGGAATTGGGCTTTATCGTTGGCCTGATGGTACAATTTATCAAGGTGAATGGAAAGATAATCAAATGACTGGTTATGCTTGTATTTTATATGGTGATGAAAGAATTTATAATGGACAAGTTTTAAATGGAAATATGCATGGTTTAGGAATTTTTACTTGGAGAAATTATAATAAATATATTGGAAATTATTATAAAGATTTAAAAAATGGTTTTGGAGTTTTTATTTGGAATAAAAAACCTTTAATTGCTTATGTTGGATTCTGGGATAAAGGAAAACAAAATGGAATTGGTATTAAAGTCAAAGGAGGAAATATTAGATATGGAGTTTTTAAAGATGGGAAAAAAGATTTTTGGCTACAGGGACATTGGGAAATGGGAAAGTATTTAAAACCTGAACAAATGAAATATGAGAAATTACTTAGTAAAAATGTTATTGGGTTGATTAAAAGTTTGGATTTAGAATAGTTTTTTTTTCTTTTTTTTTTACTTTTTTTTTTTCTGGGGTTTGTTTTTGGTTTAATTTTTTTTGTTTTTTGGTTTGTTTTGTTTTTTATTTTTTTTTTTTTTTGGAGTTTTTTTTGTTTGTATATTTTTTTCAAGATTTTTATGCTTTTTATTTTGAGGTTTTGGAGAAGTTGAAATGTTTTTTATAAATGTTTTATATATTATTTTTGATTTTTTTTTCTAATTAAATATTATTTAAAATTTTAAAGTAAAAATAGTATAATTTTATTATTTTAATATTGTAATTTGTATTTTAAAAACTTCTTAATTAAAATAATATAAATTTATCTTGAATATTTTTATTAAATATGTTTCTAGAAGAAAATAGAAAAAGATTGAATAGTCAAGATAATAAAATATTAATTCAAAAGAAAAACTTAGAAAAAAAAGAAATAAATAACATTAATATTCCATTATTAAATGTAAAAGAAAAATTACAACAATCCAATAATTATTTACCAAATAAGGTAATTCAAAATAAGTTATTTAATCCCTTAAATAATGTTGATAATTTAATACAAAATTTTAAGAAATTAAAAAACATAATGAAAAATTTCGATAAAAATAATTTTATTGATATAAAAGGTTTTAAAAGAAATCTTTTTATCAATTATTCTGATAATAATAAATTTGAAAATAACTATTTAACAGAAAAAAATAATTCACCTTCAAAAATATTAAATAATAATTCAAATACAATTATAGGAATTAAAACTAATAGAAAAGAAGAAAATGAACTCGAAAATAATTTAAATTTAAATGAAAATAACCCTTTAGTTAGTTTTAAAGATGGAATTTTAAGAATTGATAAAGATGAAATAAATGACTCATATCAAAATAATCTTGAAAGAATTCAAAATAATAAATCTGTAAAAATATTTTTTTAATTTTTTAGAATCTTAATTTAATCAAAAAATTATTACTTAAATTGAATTTACAAATTAATAAGGAATATTGTAAGGTTACTAAAAAATATTCTTTTAATATTTCTAATATTTTATTTGTAATAACTATGAATAGTGATAATTATAAAATAACTGAGATATTTAAAAAAAAAGGGAAAAATGAAAAAAGTATTATATCTGACAAATTAATTTCTAAAGAGTTAAATGATATTATAAATTATTTACAAAATATAAAAACTCCATAATTAATTATTATTATTAAATTTAGGTAGTTTATAATTAGAAAAATTTATTTTTATTTATGTAAAGATTATAAAACAGAAAAATTTTGTAAAAATATTTCTAATAATTTTTTTAATTTTATAAAAAAAATATCTTTAACCTATTAAGATCATTATATATATTTTAAATTTTAAGAAATTGATATTTGAATAGTTCATTCAATATTCATTTTTTCAATTAATTTTCTATTATATTTTTTTTCCTCAATTTTAAATTCTTTAATAAGATTTATATATATTATTTTTTAAATTTTCTTCTTAAATATTTTAATTTTTGAATTAATTAGATTTTCAATAATTCCCTTAAAATGTTTATAAATAAAAAAAATAAAATGTAGTTAATTGATTATTTATCATAAATATGTCAGATAATAATATAAATAATATTGATTTTATTATAAATGATAATTTTGATGATATTTTTCAATCAATCATTATAATACTTAAAAAATATATAGAAAATAATAAAAACGATGAAGAAAATCTAAAAGAAACATTAAAACAAATTTATATTAATATATTAAATACTATATATGAAAAACCAAATGAAGATGAAAAATATTTTGAAAATTTAAATGTTAAACAAGAAGAAGAAATAAATGAGTTAAAACATTATATAAAAGAATTAGAAGAAAAAGCAATTTTTATTCCTGAAGATAATGAAAATATAAATCCTGATATTAAATCAACACTTTTATACTTAAAATCAAAATTTAAAAAGAAAAATGAGGAATTTAAAATCAGAGAATTAAAATATATTTATTATATAGAACAACAAAATAGACAAATTTCTAAATTAAGACAAAAATTATTTGAAAAATCTTTAAAACACATATCAAAAAAAAAATTAAAAGAAATAAGATTATTTCCAAATTTAAAACAATTTTCAGAAGAAGAAGATTTAAAAGAAAAAACAAAAATGAAACAGATACCAATTCAAAATATAAAATCAGATTTTTTTTACAGAACAATAAATTCAACAAAAAAAAGAAATAAAAAAGATTTAAAACAAGCATTTTCAGAAAATAATATTCATCATACTCAAATTAAATTAAATTATGATTTCCATAATTATCAAGAAAGACTGTTAACAGGAAGATTAAAAGAAAAACCAAAAAATATAGAGCAATATGGTATATTTAAAAATATTAAAGAATTTAATACAATTTTATCTGAACATAATCATTTCTTTACAAAAAGACCTTTAAAGATTACATTAAAACAAATTAACGAAAAAAAGAAAATATCATCAAATTAAGAAACAATTTTTTTTAATATTACTTTATTTATAAAAAGTAAGGTTAATATAATTAATCACTTTAAATAATAAATTTAATTTTATTTTTTATTTTATTTATTCCTTATATAAAAAAACAAATAAATATTTAAAAATAAATTTAATAATTATTATAATTTTTCAATTAAAAAAATTAAAATTATATATTATAAAAACTACAAAAAAAAAAAAAACATACCAAAAAAAAAAATGAAAAGAAAAAAAACAAACTTACGGATTTTTCAAAGTAATTTTTTTCTTTGTTATTTTTTTCCCTTTTAAAAAATCTTCCCCAAATTTTTTAATCATAATTTCTCTTCTTTTTTTTTTAACATCATCACTAACAATTTCATTAGCTTTTTTTTTCCAAGGACCTTCATAACTCCACATACATCCTTCATCACCACAAGTACATTTCCCTCCTAAAAAAGTAGGTAAATTTTCTTCATCAATAATACTTAATAAAAATTTTTGATAATCATCTCCAAAAATATGAACTTTACTTCTTGTTTTACTATCAATAAAAGGTTTACATAAAGTATAAGCAGCTTGAAAAATTAATCCTGCATTAATTACAACTGCAGTATTTAAACATTCTGGAAAATAATTTTGACAAATTGATAAATCACTTTCTACTAAAGTATGAAATTTTTTATTAAACATATTATTTGACATATTTTTAAAATCTATTATTGAAACTAAACCATGTATATATTTATTAAATGCTTTTGAACAAGATGGAAATAATTCTCTTTCCATTGTTGAATATAATTTTGTTGAATATTTTGTTAATTCTGAACTTGGAATTATTTTAAATAATTTTTCTACTTCAATTTCACCTATAAATTGAATAAATATTGGACATCCTTCTTTTGATGTTTTATGATATCCATGTAAATAATATAATTTTACTTCTTCTAAATTTGGTATATTATAATTTAAATATATATCTTCTACATTTGAATCTATTAACCAATGTAAATATTTTAATATCATTATTTTTGTTTTTTCAATATCTAATTTACGAGCTCGTAAAAAATGAATTAATAAATCATCATTTGTTAATATTTCAGGTTTTATTAATTCTTTATCATTTTGTTCTGTTATTGTTGATAAAGTATTTTTTATATTTTTTAATGCAATTTTTTCATTTTCGTCTTTTATTATTTCATGATATTCTGTTATTTCCATTTTATTTTTGAATATAAAAATTAATAAATTAATTTTAATAAAAAATTTAAAAAAAATAAATGAAAATTTAATTTTTTAATTACAATATTTTACTAATAAAAAATAACTTGCTGTTGCATAATTCTTTTCATTATTATGTAAACATTCTCTAACATAAGGTTTTAAATAACCTAATTTAGCAAGTTCATTTAAAGCATTTTCACTAATATCTTTTTCTTTATCTTTAATATCTTTTTTATTAAAATTATCATCTAATTCATTATTTGGACTAAAAGGTTTACTTTGTCCTTTACTATAGAAACTTCCATTATTATAAGGAGAAGGACTAATATTATTATAATATTTCTTTTCATTAGTATCCATTGAAATAACAACACCATTATCAATTTCACCATTATTATTCAATTCATAAATTCTATTTAATTCCTTTACTTTGACACTAAATTTAATAATATTATTTTTAATAAATAGTTCTTCATTAATATTATCAATTAAACTAATTTGACTTTCATCATTAATTATATAAGATGAATTAAAAGGAGCTAAAATTAAACTTTTAGTATTAACATTTTTATTTTCACTTTCTTCTTCAGTATCTAAATTTCTAATATTAAAATTTTCAATCATATCATCTTTATTTCTAATATCTCTATAATCAACATTACTTTTTGCTAAAAGTATTCTTTCAGCATTAGTAAATAAATTATAACAAGAAAAATTATTAACATCAACATCAATTAACCAAGGATGAAATAAAATATCATTAACAGAAATTCTTTTTCTAGGATCAACTTCTAAAATACATTTTAATAAATGAGAAGCTTCATTAGAAATATCTTTAATTTCTTTATAACTACCTTTCATAATAACATCATGTAATTCATTTAAATCATTTCCTTTAAAAGGCACAGTACCACTTAACATAGCATATAATACAACACCAGAAGACCAAACATCAACACCATATCCTTCATATCCTTTATTTCTTAATATTTCAGGTGCAATATAAGTTGGAGTTCCACAATGATCAAACATTTTATCATTATTAACTACTCTTTTAGAAACACCAAAATCACAAATTTTAATTTTATTATCTAAATCAATTAAAATATTATCTAATTTTATATCTCGATGTACAATATTATGATTATGAATAAATTGAAGACCTAATATTATTTGTTTAAAAATATATTTTGCTATTTGTTCATTTAATTTACTTCTCTTTCTTATATAACTTAATAAATCTCCTGCACAAATATATTCCATTACTATACAAATATGCTTTTGTGTTTCATATGTTTCAAACATTTTAACTATATGATCTGATTTTGATAATGTTTTCATTATTGATGTTTCTATTTGAATTTTTGACTTTTGACGTTCTGTTGTTATTTTTGTTTTATTTATTGATTTAATTGCTACTAATCTTCCTGTTAATATATGAAGTGATAAATTTACTTTTCCAAAAGCACCTTTTCCTAATAAACGACCATATTTATAAAATTTCATTTTTGTTGATGGATAATTTCCATTTTTTGAAAAGTATTCTTTTATATATGATGATATTATTTCTTTGTCTTTTAAATATGATAAATTTTTTTGTGAATCTTTTGTTATACTTTGATATGAATCTGTTGATTCGTTTAAATTTGATGAGTTTTGATTTGGAATTATATCTATGTTTGCATTTAAATAATATAATAATGTGTCTTTTAAATTTTCTGATGTTTCTATATCGTGATCTGGTATTTTGTTTTTTTCTTTTTTTTCTCTTTTTTCTTTTGATGTTTCTGTTTCTTTTTCTTTTTTTGGAGATTTTTTTTCTTTTTTTGGAGTCTTTTTTTCTTTTTTTACTTTTTCTATTTTTTCTATTTTTTCTTTTTCTATTTGAGGTGAAAAATAATTTATTTTTGATTCTATTTTTGTATTTTTTATTTTTTCATTTAATTCTTTTTCATTTTTATCTTTTTGAATTATATTTTCTTTATTTTTTCCATTTGTTTTATTTACTTTTATTGTATTATTTTCAGAATTATCATTTTTATTTTTTTCAATAATTTCATTTTCATTTTTTTTAACTTCATCAACATTAATAACATTATTTTTATGAAAATTATTTTTCATAACAACAATTTTACCTGTATTATAACTTTCACTAATACAAACATTATTATCTTTATTAATATTTGAATGTAATAAACTTTCTAAAACAGTAATTTTCTTTTCAGGAATTTTAGTTTTTTTTAAAATATTTTCTTTTGAATTATTTTTTGATTGTTCTTTTGAATTTGATTTACTATTTATAACAGATTTTGAAGAATCATTCATTTTAATTTTACCAACATTAATTAAAGCCTTTTGATTACAAGGTTTATATTTATCATCATTATTATTTTTTTCTTCTCTTTGATTTAAAGGACTACGAAAATAATTATTAATATTATTATTTGCTTTTGGATGAATATTTTTATTACTATTACTATTATTAATATTAGTAATTGCTATTTTTTCTTTTGAATTTTTTCTTGAATTATTTTGTGTTGGAAAAGAAGTTTTACTATTAACATGAATATTTAATTTATATTTTGGAGATTTATTTGGGATTTTATTTTTATAAATTGAATGTATTGTTGAATTAAAAATTGCAGTATTTTTATTTTTTAAATGACTTTGTAAAATTAAATTATTTTGTTTATTTTGAATTGTATTAAAATTAGTATGTAATATTCCTTTATGTTTTGAAGATGAAGATGATAAATTTTTTGGTATTAAAAAAGTATCTCTACTTGAATTTGTATATGAATTTTTTTCATCATCTTCAATTGAAGAATTTATTCTTTTTTGATAATTTGAATATGCTATTTTATTTTTTGTTTCAAGTGTGATTTTACTTTTAATTTTTTTATTATAATTTGTATATGGTAAATAATTATTAAAATTACCTGAAGTAATATTATAATTTAATGATTGATTAATATAATTTGAACTATTATTTATAAATGTATTTCCCATTGTAATTGCTTTTTTTTCTTTTATTTTTATAATTTTCCTTCTTAATAAATTATCAATGTTTTTTTCATTTGATTTATTGTTATTTAAAATAATATTTGAATTTAGATTGATTTTATTATAATTATTGTTATTTATGTTTGAATGATTTATTTTATTTATTTTATTTTTTATATTTTTTGATTTTTCAAAATAAAATTTATCTGGTGAATTTTTTGAGGTTTTATAATTTGAATTACTTATTTTCGTTTTTATTATAGTATTTCTAAAAGAACTTACTAAATTTTTTGAATGATCTTTTTCTATGTTTGGTATAGATATTGGTTGTTGTGGTTTTGATTGATTATATTTTATAATATTAAAATGATTGTTTAAACCAAATTTCATATTGAGATTATTTGTTTATTTTTATTCTTTATATTTTATTTATTATATTTATTTAATTTTTATAGTCAAAAAAATAATTAATTCTTTATTTTTAAAATTTAAAATTAAATAAAAAATAAATTGTTAATAAAATTAAAAATTTAATATTTGTAATTATCTTCATTAAATTCTCTTCTCCATTGATTTAATCTTTTATTTCTAAGTCCAATCATTATATTCATATAATTAATAAATTCATTATCAATTCTTTTTAAATTATTTCCATAAAATTCATCTTGAGTTTTATTTCTATTTTTATAATTCAATTCAATAAAACTTCTATTTTTATTTGGACAATTTTTTTTTACTTTTTTTAATTTATTACAAGGTTTATAATATTTATTTGGTTGTTGATTATAATAATTTTCAATAGAAAAAGAATAATTCATAAATTTTTTTCCAGGTTGATAATTAAAGTTATATTGAGAATTTGGTATTTTATTATAATAATAATTATTATTATTATAATTATTATATTGATAATTATTTTCTTCTTCTACATTTTTAACATTTGATTTAAATTTATTTGGAATATTATAATAAGATAATGATTCAATTTTCTTATTTAAATGTTTTTTAATTTCATTAATATCATTTAATATTCTTTCTGTTTTCTCACTAAAATATCTTCTTTTCTTTGGGGATAAAAAAGATGAATTTTCATAATTTTTATAATCACGTGATGGAGAATTATATTTTATATATGTTTTTTTATTCATATCAGAATTATTGTTATTAGTTGATGAAATATAATCTTTATTTTGTTGAATGTTGTTATTGTAATAATTACTTTTTTTTGTATTATCAGAATAATCATTTATCATTTGATTTAAAGTGTCTGACATTTTTAATTTTTCTTTATTAAATAACATATAAAATATTAATTATAATATAAATTAATAATAGTAAATTTTGATAAAAGAATTTTTCATTTTATTAAAATTAAACCAAAAAAAACTTCTCTCCCAAAAACTAAAATAAAAAAAACCAAAAAAATTTAAAAAAATAAAAAAATAAACTTTTTAATTAATGATAAATAATTTAAAAAATAATAAAATAATATACTAAAAAAAAACATATATCATCTAATAACAACAATTAAAAAATTTAAACATTCCCTAATTTAGTAGTTTCATAATATTCTTCAAAGCATTTTCCACTAGCAGCAACAGATAAAAATAAGCAAGAATGACAAAGTGCAAAACACCAACCAATAATACAAAAACTTAAAAATAATTCACAGATACCATGACAACAAAATGAAGTTTGATAATCAGGATTATTTATTCCACAAGAACCAATAATTGTACCAATTCCAGGAAAAAAAATATTAACAATTAATACTACTATTGCAAGACACATACTATATGGTTTATCACTATAAACTTTTTTATTTTCATTTATTTGTAATAATTCATTATTTTGTATTGGAATTAATATTACACCTTGAGGCAGAATTGTTGGTTGTTGAGAATCTATATTTGGATTTATATTTGCATA
Source organism: Isotricha prostoma (assembly GCA_023807205.1). Taxonomy (NCBI): domain Eukaryota; phylum Ciliophora; class Litostomatea; order Vestibuliferida; family Isotrichidae; genus Isotricha; species Isotricha prostoma. The sequence continues at coordinate 41,453 of JAJMZS010002964.1, read as the reverse complement.
ATTGTTATCACTTGGATTAATTACATATTTTTCTGTTAATTCATATTGATTTTGAGTCGTTTGATTTTTATTCATTTCATTTGACATTTTTATTTATATTTTTCTTTTTTTTTATATTTTTTTTTAAAGTTTTTATTTATATGTTTTTTATATGACCTGTATTTATTATTAAAATATTGATTTTATTATATTGAAAATAATAAAAATATATTATTAAAAATTTAAAAAATAAAAATATAAAAATTAAAAATCAAATAAATAATTGTAAACAAAATGTTAATTGATTATGAACAAGAACCAGAAAAAATAACAGTAACATTAATATTTGAAGATAAAGAAAGTCAAGTTTCCTGGTCACCACAAGATATGAGTTTAGAAGATGTGAAATTTATGTTTATGTGTTCATGTGAAAGTTTATGTGACACAGAATTTGAAATATTAGATTTATCAGGAAAAACAATAGACATAAATTCAATAACTGAATTTAAAAATAAATCAGTATTTTATATAAGAAAAAAAAACACTAATAAAATATCAAACTTACTTTTTGATGGTAGAAGAAAATTATTTGTTGAAATTGAACCATTACGTCATATAGAAAGCCAAATTGCAATTAAATTTATGTGTATAGGATCAAATTTATTAAAACATACTAAAAAAGGATTAACACATTTAAGATTATTTCAATTAAGTAATGATTTTAAAAGAATTTTATGGTATACTAAAAGTAAATCAATTGATGAAGCAAATGTTTTAATTGAATCAATTAAAGATATTTCACTTGGTCAAGTCAGTGAAAATTTTATTAATTATCCCGTTAAAGCTTTAGAAGATTTTTCTTTTAGTATTTATTATTATAATAAAGATAATGAATATTGTACTTTAGATTTAACTTGTAAAAATGAAAAAGAATATGATTTATGGGTTATTGGAATTAAAGCTTTATATTCACATTGTAATGGTAAAGTAATATCAAAAAATGATTTATTAAAACATTGTAAAAGTTATAATGAACAAGTTAAAAATGGTAATATTGCAAATTGTTCTAAATTTTTATTTTATGATAATAAAAATAATAAAGATTTCATATCAAAAGATAATAAAAGTTTAGAAAGTGTTATGAAAAATAGAGATACAACAACTTTTGGTATTGCAAAAGAATTATTAAAAGTATGTAAAAAAGTAGAAAAATTAAGAGGTGATATTGAAGATTATAAAGAAAAAGATGTAATTAATAATAAAAATGGAGTTGAAATTGATGGTTATCAACAATTATTTGATGAAGAAGCAATTGTTGAAGATTTAGAAACTCAAAAAAATCAAATGATAAAATTATTTGATAATTGTGAAAGAGATATTACTATTTGTTTATATGATTTTTTTAAATGGTATGATTGTAATTTAAATAATACTCAAGCTGCAGTTGAAGAAGATAAAAAAAAAGATTTTGGTGAAATTATGGTTCAATTAAAATTTAATTATGATTCTTATTTACCTTCACAAAAAATTATTAATGAAATTAATACTAATGAAGAAGAAGATAAAATTAATAATGATAGATTTTTAAAAAATTTAGATATTCAAACTTGGAAAATTGAAGTTGATTTAGAAAATATTGGTGATATTATTAATAGATTTAAAGCTTCTGAAAATCCTGGTTTATTAAATAATTTAAAATCAATGTTTCAAGGTTTAATTTAATATTTTTTATATTAAAAAATAATTATTATTTGATTGTTAAAATATTAAAATCTACAAAATAATAAAAAATTTGTTTTTATTTATAATTTCTTTTTTTTGTTTTTTTTAATTATATAAAAAAAAGAAAAAAGAAATGGATGAAAAAAAAAATCATAATAATTTTAATTTTTATAGATGTCCTTTTTGTCTTCATATTCCAATTATTAAAATTTATTCTGAACAAGGAAATTGTTATATTGATGTAATATGTTGTAAACAAAATAATAAAATTCCAATTAATGAATTTATTTTAAAATATCTTATTAATATTTTAAAATGTCCTCATATTAAATCTTTTGATTCTAATAATATTTGTTCAAATTGTAAAAAAATATTTTGTAATGATTGTATCCAAATACATCAAAAAGAATTTGTTTTACATAGAATTTATGATTCAATAACTTATGATTCAATTTGTTTAATTCATAAAGAAAAATTTATTGGATATTGTTTAAAATGTACTTCTAATCTTTGTAATCAATGTTATAAATTTCATAATAATCATAATACAAATTTATTTAATGATCTTATTTTTAGTGATGAAGAATTAAATAAAATGGAAAATGATTTTATACAATCAAAAAAAAATATGGAAAATATAGTAGAAAAGAAAGAAAAAATAATAAATTTAATTCCAAAACAATATTTACTTTTAACATTGGAAAAAATAGAAAGTTCAATAAATGCATTTAAAAACAAAAATAATAATATAACATCTGTATTAATGAACTTATTTTCAATATATAAAAACTCAAAAAAAAACCCAAATTACCAAATAATAATAAATTTAAAAATAAATTCAAATTTCAATCATGAAGAATTAAAAATTTTAAAAGAAAACCAGAATTATTACAATTCAATAAACATATTTTTAAAAACATTATATTTTAATTCAATAATAAAAAATCCAATATTTTCCTTAAAAATAAATTCTCATAACGAAATATCAAAAATGAAAATATCAAAACTTTTAACAGAACACAAATCAGGAATTTGTTTTCTTTTAATCCTTCAAGATAAGAGATTATCTTCAGCATCATATGATGGATATATAATAATATATGAATTATCAAATTTTAATCCTCAAATAAAAATTCCAGCACATTTTGATTGGATTATTTCATTAAATCAATTAAAAAATGGTTTTATTGTATCATGTTCAAGAGATTCTTCATTTAAAATATGGGAAATAGGATTAACGACATATAAATTAATAACAACAGTAATTGGTCATACATCTTGTACAGATGTTTTAATTGAATTATCAAATGGAGATTATGCGTCATGTTCATTTGATAAAACTATAAAAATATGGAGAGCAAATAATGAAAATAATGAAATGGATTTTAAATGTATTAAAACAATAACATATAATGATGCTTTAAAAAAATTAATTGAAATACAAAATTGTTTAGTTAATAATGTTTTTGATCATTCTATTCATTTTTGGTCAATTGGTGATTATGTTGAAGTTGGTGTTATTAAAAATATTGATTGTTGGTCTACTAATGGAATGGTTATTATTAGTCCTATTAAATTTGTTGTTGGTGGATATAAATTTTTACATATTATCAATGCAAAAACTAAACAATTAGAAAGTCAAATATTTGCTCATGATGATATTATTTGGAGTGTTTGTTTATTAAAAGATGGTTCACTTTTAAGTGGAGGAAATGATAAATGTATTAGACAATGGGATTTAGTTAATTTAAAAGTTATATCTGAAAAAAAAAAAGCTCATGAAAATGGGATTATTACTATTTTGGAATTACCTGATGGAAGAATTGCTACTGGGAGTTTAGAACAAAAGGAAATTAAAATTTGGAAATAATTTCTTTTTTTTATTTTTATTTAATAAAAAGTGGAATTTTATTATTTATTATTTAGGTTTTTGTTTATCCTTTTTTTTAATTTTTTTTAAATAATTTTTTATATGATATTATATAAATTTAAATTTAAATGGGTAAAATTTGTAGTAATAATTTATGTGATTTAGAAAATAATGAAGAAGATTTAAGTTATTATATAATAAGAAAGAAAGAAGTATAAAATTTTATCAATAATATTATATTTAGATTGTTGAATATAATAAAAAAAATGAAAAATATTATGAAAAAGTGAAAAATCTTGATAATGAAAGAATTGAACAAAAAAATATTAATAAAAATACTACTATAACAAGTAGAATATTAGAAAATATTAATGAAGATAATTAAACAAACTAATATATACCAATATTTATTTATCGAATAAAATTTAGTTTTAAACTTTTATTATTATAATAAAATATTTTTTAAATATTATTGTAAATATTATTATATAAAATTTATCACTTGATTTAATATAAAAATGTCAAAAGTATATTCATGGAGTATTACAAAATTAATTAATTATTTAATCTTACCAATTCCAAAAAAAATTTTTGAATATTTTCTCTCAAAAGTATTTTCTTCAATAACAGAAATTGAAGAAGAAAACAAATCGGAAGGAGGATTAAGTATAATTTCATTTACTCATTATTTAAATTTACCTTTATTTCTATCAGAAAAAATTTTTCTTTCAATAAAAAAATTGTTAAAGGATAAGTTAAATAAAAGAGAATTTATAACATTTTTTATAAAATTATATTATGGAACATTAGAAGAAAGATTACATTTATTTTTTGATATACTTGATTTTGACAATGATAACATAATAAAAATTGAAGATGTACAATTATTTTCATATCACATGCAATTATATAAAAATCTTTATAAAGATGATGTAGATTTAGATTTAATTAATCAAATTATTTTTGGCATTTTCGAAATGGATAATTTAGAATTAAATTATGATGAATTTATCCAAAAAATTAAATTTAATAATAGTGATATATTTTTTTTATATTTAATGTTTTTTTATAAATATAAGCCTTTTTCAATAAGTGAATTAAAGTTATTTGAAAAACATTTTCATTCAGAAAAACATATTAAAGATGAAAATAATAAAATAATTTATAATGACATTTTTCCAATTAAAGAACCTACTAGAAATTTATTTTTTTATTTGAAAAAATATTTAAATATTGAATATCAATTCATAGATTTGAATAAAAATGAAGATGAAGAAATTTTAAATGAATTAGAAATATTTGAAAATGACTTTCAAAATATAAAAAACCATTTCAGTCATTCTAATGAAAAACATAATTATAAAAATTCTATAATTTCAGAAACAAAATCATCAGTTTATAATTTAGAAAAAGAAATGAAAGAAATAAAAGATAATATGATAGAAAAAAGTAAAACTTCATCATTACATTATTTATTTAAAGGAGAATGTGAAATTGGAATTAGAGAAAAAAAAAATGATTTTGAAAAAGATAGTATCCCATATAAAAAATCTATTTTATATTTATGTGGCAATTGTTTATTTGTTTTTTATAATAAATATAAAAATTTAGATTTATATATTTTAAAAAAAGTCTTAGAAATTGAAGAAATTGATAATTTACTTTTAATATGTTTTATTGTTGGATTAAATCCAAAAGTAATTGAAATTAATTTTAATAATGAAAAAAATGAATCTAAATTTTTAAACATTTTAATAAAAACTATTAATTATAGAAAAATAAAAGATTTCTATGAAATAAATAGTAAAATTGGAAAAGGTGGATTTGGTAAAATATTTATGGGCAAAAATAAAAAAACAAATAAAACAGTAGCAATAAAACAAATAGAAAAAGAATATTCAATTTCATTTGAAGAACATTCATATTTTTTTTGGGAATTATCAATTTGTAAAATAATAAAAAATATAGAAGTTCCTTATTTTATAAAAATTTATGATATTTTTGAATCTTTTTCTCATATTTATATTGTAATGGAATATGCAAAAGAAGATTTTCAAAATTATTTACAAAATAATTGGCCTGATATAGATACAATATATGATTTTGTTAAACAAATTGCAAATGCAATTTTAACTTTAAATAAATTTGGTATTATGCATCGTGATTTAAAAATAGATAATATTATTCTTTCATATGATAATAATGATATTAATGATGAAACTAATTATAAATTAAAACCAAATTTAAAATTAATTGATTTTGGTTTATCTAAAATTATTGGTTTTTATGAATCAACTAATGAAACTTATGGGACTTTATTTTATATTTCTCCTGAAATTATTCATCAAAAAGCTTATAATTATAAAGAAGATGTTTGGTCTTTTGGAGTTATTTGTTATTTTTTATTAAATCAAAAAATGCCTTTTCTAGATTTAAATGATGATTTTCTTAATTATTCTAAAACTAGAAAAGTTAATATTATTACAAAGAATATTAAAGAAAGAGATGTTTCTTTAAATGAAAATGATTATGTTGGAGTAAAAGAAAAAATGTTAGTAAAAGTTATAAATATGTGTTTGATAAAAAATATTGAAAAAAGAGCTTGGATAAGTGATATTGTAAATTTATTAAATCAAATATAATGAATTTACAAATTAATGTTTTAATATCTTAAAATTGTTTGATGATATTCTCTTTATGAAAAATATTATTTTTGTTAACTTAATTTTCTTAGAGAGATTATATGAATGAGTTAAATAAAATTTTTAAATTACAAAATATTTAATATAAAGTAATTTAATTTAAATGTAGATTAGGAAAATATTAAAATATATATATTATATTAATCATAAAATTATAAAAAATATTTTTATTTATATATTATTATCAATTCTTAGTTATTTACACATTATAGTTATGAAAAAATAAAATTAAATAAATAAACAAAGAATTAATATATTATAATATAATTTATATTGTCAAAATATATATAAATATAATGAAATATATATTTATTTAAATTAATTAATTGTATGACCTCCAATATTATTTTTATCTGTTTTCCAAATGATATTTTCAAATTTTTCTCTTGATTTTTTTGTTTTTTCAATAACCCATTCAGGTCTTTTATAAGCATATTGAAAATAATTATTTGGTACAAAATTTATTTGTGCAAAACCTTTTGTTATTATTTTTATTTCCATTTCTTTTTTTATTTCATCTTTAAATTTATATGAAGAAATAGGATTTAAATTTGTAATTCTTTTATATAAATTTAAATTTTCAAGATAATCAATACTTGGAAAAATAGTTCTAAAAGGTGAATTTTTTGAGTTTTTTAATGGATAAGATTCAAAGTAAGGAAATATGTTTTTATTTATTTTTTTTTCAAAACTATTATTATTCTCAACTTTTAATAATTCAGTTAATTTTAATGGATCTTTATATGAAAAAGAATTTGAATTTATTAATAGTTCTTTTTTTAATTGATTTGAATTTGATAAAGCATCATTTAATTTTCTATATATAGGATGAGGAATATATTTTTTAAAATTTATTTTTTTTTTTTTCTTTTTATTATTTTTAGGATTAGGAATATTATTTTTAACTTTAACATTTGGATATTTTCTAGTATTAGTTCTCAAACTTTTATTTATACTATTATTATTATTAATAATAATATTATTATTATTAATATTATTATTAATATTATTTATATTATTACTCTTATTATTATTAATATTATTATTATTATTAACATTATAATTATTATCATTATTTAATTGTTTAAAAATATCAAAATTTTGATAATATGAATTATTATTATTTTTCGTTAGAGTGAATTCATTATTTAAAACACTAGTATTTCTAGAATAAATACTTGAGTTTGGACTAAATTTAATATCCTTATTATTATTATTATTATAATTTGTTAAAACTGGGAAATTTGGTACTAAACCAAGAACACTTGTTCTCATTTTTAATTTATGTTTATTTATATCAATACAAAATGTTTTTTTTTTTGTATCATGTATTGATTCTAATCTTAATAATTTAGATTTAACTGTTGATGGTCTCAATCTTACAAATGTTGGGAATTTTGTTCTTTTTTTTCTTAATCTTTTATATTTATTTTCTTTTGATAAATTTAAGTAATTATATATATTTTTTTTTTCCTTTTTTTCTGAAGCTTTTTTTAAAATATTATATTCTTTTGAAATACATTTTAATCTTTGATTTATTCCTTTTGTTATATTTGTTATTCTCAAATTACAAAATGAATGATTAAATATACGATAATTTTTAAATTTATTAAAAAGTTTATTATCTATTTCTCCTAATTCTTGATGCATTAATTAATTATTTTAATATATTTATTCTTATAATTATTTTGATTTATAAAATAATTAATAAAAAACAAGTAACAATTAAAAAATTGATATTCTTTAAATATTATTAAAAGGCTATTTTTTCAAATTTTTTTCTTTATTTTTTAATTATCTTTTCAAATTGTATCTAATTATTTAATTCATAAATGAACATTATTATTTATTAATATTATTTAAATTTGAAAAAATAATTTTATTAATTTAATGAAGAAAAGTTATAGTTATAAATATCAAGGAAGGAATTATACTACTAATAATTCCTTTATTCAAGAAGAAAATGATTTTTCTAAATATATAAAAAATAAAAAGAAAAAAATTTGTATAAATGATATACCTTTTGAAAACTCTATTTTATTTAAAAGTAAGCAAGAGCAAAAATTATTAAATGAAAAATTTTCATATTTTAACAAAGTAATTGATAGAACATTTAATAATTCAAAAGAAAAAGATAAACAAATAAATCTTCCATTATATAATATTTCAAATATTAATAACTTTCAAACAATTAATAAATCTCAAAAAATTGATAATAATAGATGTAATTCAACAAATAATATAAAATTAAAAAGTAATAAAAACAAAGATAATAATAATTTTCAGACAAAAGAATATATCAATAAGAATTATAAAAGGGTTTTTGAAAATGAAGAAAAAAAAAATGCTAATTCAAATTATAAATTATCTTATAAAATAAATAAAATGAAAAAAAAAATAGGAAATATAGAAAATATTGATATAATGAATAGACCAAAAATTAAAATTAAAGAACCACAAATTTTAAATGATTATAATGATATTAGTATTTCTGTTCAAAGAAAATATAAAAGATTAATTAAAATTCCTAAAAGAAATTTAAGTTATATTCATAATAATAATAATAAAATACAGGAAATTATTAAATCTAATGCAGGTCAAAATAAAACACAATATAATAATTCAAATTTACCTACTTATAAAAAAAATAATTATATTATAAACAATATAAATATAATAAATCATTATAATAATGAAAAGGAAATTGAAAAGTATAAAAAATCTTTTTTACAAAATAAATTTAAAAATTTTTTTAGTTCAAAAAAGTTCTAATAATAATTCGAACAAATAATTAATTTATTATATCTTTTTTTGGTCAATATTTAAATAAGAAATATATTAATTATAAATATTTATAAATCAATTTTTTCACTATAGAATTTACTAAAAATGTTTAAATTTTTAAAATATTTAATCATTAAGTTAAAATACTATAAAATAAAAATTTAAAATTCCATTTAGAACAATAAAAATATCCTTTTAATATTTTTTTATTTTAGATTATTTATATAATTTAATAAAAATAACGATAAAATTTTATTATATTAAAAATAAAAAATGAATACCTTTAGAGAAAAATTAAATAATGTAAAAATAAATTATAATATAATAGCTTATAAACAGTGAATTACCTTTAAAAGAAAAATCTGATTTTATATCTCCAATAAACACAACTTTTTATAATACAGAATTAAATCCATTAACCTCTTCACAAAATATCTTATATTCATCAAGAAATAATGATTTAAATTCATATTCAACAAAATCAAATAATTTTAGAACTAGTAGTTTAAAAAATAGAAAATTATCATCAAAAATATTAGATAATAGTATCATTGCACCAATTTTTATTGATAAATCTTCATATAATAATATAGGAACAGAAATTTATGATAATTTCATAAAATATAGAGATAATTCATCAAAAAATTATAAAGCAAGAATAAAAAAAGAAATTGAATTTTTATCAAATTCATTTAAAAAACCTTTCTCACCTAAATTAGATTTATTAACTAAAAGAGTTAATAATAATAATTTTGATAATTTTCCTCTTACTCATACTACAACAGTTAATTCTTTAAAGAGATATAATAAAAGTAAAAAAAGTGATTTTAGATATCATATGTTACCAAATATATCTTTTAATGATGATGAAGTTTCAATTCTTTATAATCAAATTAAGGATAAGAGAAGTAAAAGAAAATATGATTTTTAAATTATTTTTTTTATTTAAAAACATTTTAAAATTTTAAATTAATATTTTAATATATATAATAATATTATATTCATATATTTTATATATAAAACAATTAATTATAAATTAAAAAAAAAAATTATTCATATTAAAAAAAAATTTAATAAATGGAAAATCTAGAGATAAGTGAAGTATCAAACACTGAAAAAGAAACAATGAAATTTAAAACAGTTATAATTGGTGAAGCAGGTGTAGGAAAAACAAGTATTGTTCAGCAATTTGTAAATAAATGTTTTCAAGAAAAATATGTAGAAACAATAGGAGTAGAATTTTTCACTAAAACATTTAAAATTAATGATAAAATAATAAAAGCAGAAATATGGGATACTGCGGGTTCAGAAAGATTTGCATCAATAACAAAAAATTATTATCGTGGTGCTGATGGTGCTTTGATTGTATATGATATAACAAATAAAACTACTTTTGATAATGTTGAAAATTGGTTTAATGAATTAAAAAATGCTTGTAAAGAAGAGGCATTTATTATTTTAATTGGAAATAAAAATGATTTAGAAAATCAAAGACAAGTTTCTAATAATTTGCTTATTAATTTAGGAAAAAATCTTGGAATTGCTGTTATGGAAACTTCAGCTAAAGATGATTATAATATTAATGAATCTTTTTATTTACTTATTAAAGAAATATATAGAAAATTTGTTAAAAATAATGGTTCTTCAAATGAAAAAAATGATATTGGGGAAGGAATGGTTTTAAATGTTGAAAATACTAAAAAAAAAGAAAAAGGTGGATGTTGTGGGAAAAAAAATGATAAATAAAAAAAGGTTTTATATCCTTTTATCATATTTTGTATTAAAAGCTATGTTTAATTATTTTATTTTTTTTTATTAAAAGAAAAAAATTAAATTAATAATCGAAAAAAAAAATATTAAAGAAACTCAGAAAAAAAAATAACAAAAAAAAATAAAAAAAAATATAAGCTCAAAAAAATCAAAAAAAAAATAATAATAAATAATTAATAAAAAGATAACTTAAAAATGGCAACAAAAGAAACAATAACAGCAAAAGCCCAAACAGCTTCTTTAGTTCCAAAGCATGTTTTTGGAATACGTACAAATCTAACAAACTGTATTCAATACTTTTCCCCAGATAAATGTGCTTACATAGCAGGATACTATGGTGTAATATCAATGATAAAGCGTAATGCTCAATATTTTTTTCCAGCTGTAGCAGAATATAGAGAAATAACATCATTTTCAGTAGATGAATCAAATGATAGTATAGTATTTTTTATTAGTCAAAAATTAAATGATAAAATTTATTTTATATTCAAATACATTAATAAAACTTATCTTACTGTTGAACCTGGAAGAACTAAAACTTTTTATTTCCAAGGTGATAAATTACAAGTTGTTGCTTCTTCACTTAATTTATCTTCTGGGTTACTTGCTGCTTTAATTGGTCCTGAAGCTCCTTCTATGGTTATTATTTATTCTTTAGAAAATAAATATAATCCAAAGTTAATGCCAAAAATTAATTTGAATGCTTCTTTTAATTATACTAATATACTTATTAATAAATATGATTCTGAAAAAATATCAGTATGGGGTGATGGTGGTTATGCTATTATTAATTTAAATTCTAAAGAAAATAAACCTCTTGAAATCACTGCTGCTACTTTTCAAGAATTCTCTAAAAATTCATTTAATATTGTTTCTTGTGTTTGGTTAAGTGTTACTTGTGTTGCTTTTTTAAATGATTGTTGTGATATTATGATTATTGATTTTGTATCTAGATATAAAGGAGATAATTTAGCTCATAGAAAATTAATTAAATGGAATTCAATTTTTGAAATGCCTCCTAAAGGAATATCAATTTTTGAGAAAAATTCAAATATTTTTGTAACTCGTGATGATGGTTTTATAGTAAAATTAGAAAACAAATGTACAAAAGAGGAAATTTTATATGAAAAATCTTCATCATCATTTCGTCCAGTAGCAAATATTCCTCAAATGGAAGTATTATGTTTATCATCAAGTAAAGTAAATGAAACATCACAAACATTTGGTTTATTAATTGCAACAGCAACAGGACAAATTTATCATTTAGATATGAGTAATGATAATGCAATAACAGATGGTTCAAATTATAAATTTTTATTATGTTCTTTTCATAGTGAAGATATTGTTTCTGTTGATGTTTCTAAATGGAAACAATTAGTTGCTACTTGTAGTAAAGATAAATCAGTTCGTATTTGGAATTATGTTAATTTACAATTGGAAGCTATGGCTACTTTCGAAGATGAACCTTTAAAAGTTGCTTTTCATCCTAATGGTTTACATTTAGGAATTTTATTTAAAAATTGTATTAAATGTGTTGATATTTTAGATAATACTTTAACAGAATTTAGAGAATTTAGAGTATTTCAACCTTGTGATATTAAATTCTCTTCATTTGGTACTATGATTGCAGTTTGTTTTAAAAATTTTTTCAGAGTTTTTAATTTTTATACTGGAAAACAAGTTTATGATTCAAAAGAAATTGTAAATAAAAATAAAAATAAAGGTTTTGTTCAACATAGTGAAGAAGTAAGATCATTAACTTGGGATTTTGATGATAGAGGTTTGAGTACTTGTGGAAAAGATGGTAGAGTAATTTATTGGAATGTAAATGATTTTTCACAACCTATTGTTTATCAAAAGGAAAATGCAAAATTTAAAACTTCAGAAATTATGACAATGGATGATCAAATAAGTAAAAAATTATTAGCATTAACAGAAAAGGAATTAGTAGAAATTTATCATTATGAAGAAAAAAAAGATGATGATGCTGTAAAATTAGATGATGATACAGAAAAAATTGAATTAAAATGTGATGTAATTGAAGAAGGAAATTTCTCATCAATGATATTTGATCAAGAATTAAAATTAATAATTTTATCAACACCAAATGATCAAACTTGTTCAATTAAATTATTTGATTATGGAAAATATATGCAAATACAACAAAAAGATATTTTTGAATTTCAAGCAAATGCAGAAGGAATAAGAGCAATTAAAGCTTCTTCTGATATGACACATGTATTCTCATGTGGTAATGATAGATGTTTATTTTTCTTTAATTTAGTTAATGTTAGTAAAAGTGCTGATAAAAGAGATATTGAAATTCATGAACCTGAAAATTTAATTTTAATACCTAAAGAATATTTAGATACAAATGCTAATAAATTGAGATTAGAATTAAAACAAAAAGATTTAGAAATTCAAAGAGAAGAAGAAGAATTTAAAGAAGATAATTTAAAATATAAAAATGAAATTGATGAACAAGATAGAATTTATGAATCAACTGTTAATGAATTTAATTTACAAAAAGAAGATTTAGAAAATAAAAAACAAGCTAAAATTGATTATTATGAAGGAGAATTAGCAAAAATTAGAGAAGAACATAAAGAAAAAATGGATAAATTAAATGAAGAACAGGAAAGAAATTTAAAAGCTAAAGAAGAAGATATGAAAACAGAAGAAAAGAATTTAGAAAATGAAAAAAATAAAAATTTTGAAAATTTTTCAAAATTAGAAAACGAGATTAAATTAGATGAACAAAGAACAAGAGAAGATCAATCAAGAATTGTTGAAGAATTAAATGAAGATATAAAAGAATTAGAAGAAAAACAAAATGAATTATTAGAAAGTATTGAATTAGAAAAAAAAGAATTAATGGATAATAATGATAAAGATATTGCAGAAAAAAGAAGAGAATTAGATAAATTAAAAAAATATTATGAAACAACTAAAGAAGAACATAAAACTCAAGAAGATGCTTTAAAAAAAGAAATTGATGAAATAAGAAATGCAAATAAAAAAACAGAAACAAAGAGAACTAAACAAAAAACAGAATTAGAAACATTACAACAAGAAAATCAAAAATTAGAAAAACAAATTAGAGATATGAATAATGATAAAATGGAAAAAGAAGAAACAATAAAAGATAAAAATGAATTAAAAAGAAAGTTAGATAAAGATAATCAAGAATTAGAGAAATTTAAATATGTTTTACATTACAAAATAAAAGAATTAAAACATAATAAAGAACCAAAAGAAAGAAAAATACAACAAATGGAAAAAAAAGCAAAAGATATGGAAAGAGAAATAAAATCATGTGAATTGGGACAAGCAACAATTATAATTGAATTAAGTTCAAATCATCAAATAATAAAAATTCATCAAGATCAAATTACAAAAACTGAAAAAAGAATAGAAAATTTAAGAAAATATAAAAAAATCTTTCAAGAAAATTTATATAATTCAATGAAAAGAGCAAGAAATCATAAAGATTGTAAAAGAGAATTAGTTTTATTAAAAAGAAATTTTTTAGATAAAGAAAAAGTAGATAAAATTGTAAAACCATTTGAATCAAATTATGAATTACAAAGAGAATTTCTTGAAAAAAATGTAGATCATATTAAAAATAAAATATCAAAAATGAATGATTTATTTGTTAATGATCATAATAAAGTTATGAAAGAAAAAAGACAATTAATTGAAATTGTTAATCAATTAGAAAAAGAAAAAAAAGAAATAAAAGAAAATGATACTAATGAAAAAATTTCTAGTATAACAAAACCTAAAACTAAATTAAAAAGTGATGTTCCAAGATTTCCTCATCCTAAAAAAAAAAAAGGAGAAGATGAAGATGAAGAAGAAGAAGATGAAAATACTTTAAAAGATTTAGCTGATGAATTAAAAGCAATTGAAAAAGAAATTCAATGGTGTAAATATTTAGAAAGAAAACAAGAAAAGGAGAAAGAAAAAGAAAAAAAAGAAGAATATTAAAAGTCGTTTTTTATTTTGTTTTTTTTTAAGTTTTGTTTTTTAATTCAAAATAGGAATCTTTTAAGATATATTTTTTAAATATTTTAATATATTTATATTTTTTTTTGTTTTTTTTTTATTTTTTATTTTTAAATGAATAAGAAGAAGAAGAAGTATTTAATTGATAAAATAATTTTAATTTTTGCTATCTTATTATTATTAATTCAAATTAGCAATTTTTTTTTCTTCAATTCAATTGATACTTTTTATTTTAAATATTTATTTGATAATTGGTCTAAACAAATAAATCTTCGTTTATGTTGTCAAAATTGTAAAAAAGAAAATAATAGTAATTTTTATTCTTATTTAAAAGATGATAAATATAAGTGTGGAAATGATAGTTTTAATTTATTTGGAAATAGATTTATAATAAATGAAACAGATGATGTTTATGATTTTTTTAATTTAACTTCTCCAAATAACATAAAGAATATGAATAAAAATACATCTTTTAATATATCACAATTTAATGGTTTAAAAATTTTTAGTAGTAGAGATATACATAATAATAATTATTTATCAATATTTGGCTCTTTACCAAAAAATTCTTCAAAAAATATAATTGATTCATTAAATAATTCAATAAATTTAAATGAATTAAGTAACGAAGAAGAATTAAACATATATATATATCATGATAATAAAAATAATAGTTTTCATTATTTTTTTTCTTCTTATATATTCAGTATACATGAACCTTATTTAGATCCAAAATGTAATAAATTTAATAATATTCATAATACATGTAAAAATAATGCCCCTGACCATAATTCATTTAAAATTCTTTCAATTAATTTATCATTTTTCATAAAAGAAAATACTAATAGTACTGATTATAATGGAAATGAAAATATTACATTATATGGTAAAATGTATTATGGATTAAATAAAAGTAATCCTAATTGTAGTTTTAAAAATAAATTTGAAATAATAAAAGAAGAAAATGATTTATTAATTTTAAATATTATAAATGGGAAAAAATGGTTAATGTTTGGATTAATTATTCAAGTTATTTTAATTTTATTATACTTAGAAAAATTTATTGTTTCTTATATCAAAATTAATAATGGTAAGGAAACTTTACCTAATTATGTTAAACCATTATTAATGGTTGTTTCAATTATTGAATTTATAATATGTGCAATGATATTTTCATTAATTACTTTTCATCCTGGTATAATGGATGATTTATATGAAAAAGAAAATTGCTTGGATAAAAGTATTGATCAATTTATTAAACCTTATATTAAAAATTATAAAATCTGTGAAAAAATGAATATAATTTCTTTAATTATTTCATTTTTTATTGGAATTTATTTAGGAATTAGAAGAGCTATTAAATATGCTAATTAATAATTTTAATAATATGTAAGTTTCAATATATATTTAAATTTTTTTCATTCTTATTTTACTCGACAAAAAATGGATTTGTTTAAATAAAAATAATTAATATATAATTAAGATTAATAAAAATTTATTTTTTTATTGATTTTGACTTTCAATTCTATTTTCTAATTGATCAATTTTGTTTTTTAATTCATTAAGTTTAATTTCATATTTTTGTTGATTTTTTAAATTTTCTTTTCTTAAATTATTTATTTCATCATTTAAATTTCTTAATTCAACCCAATTAATTTTAACATCATTTTGAGGAATTTTTTGAACATTTTTATTTTTTAATACTGTTTGAATTTCATTTATTTCATTATCATTTTCATTCTCTTCTTCTTCATTTTCTTCATTCAATTTAGGATTATCTTTTTTTAATTTATTTAAATTTTGTTTTAAAGCAGAATTTTCATTTTTTAAATTAGTTAATTTATTATAACCTTCTTTAAATAATTCTTCATATTTATCTAGTATTAAATTTCTTTCTTGAACTCCTTTTTCTAAATCATTACTGATAATTCCACCAACTGAAGAAGGAGAAAAATTATTATTTTCATTATTTGAAGTAGATTTCATTTGATATGAAATATTATTTAAGACTGGTTGTTGAAAATTATTATTTGAATTAATTTGATTATTTAAATTATTATAATTATTCATATTATTATTAATATAATTAGAATTAATTTGTGTTGAATTAGAATTATAATTGTTTTGAAAATTAGGAATATTATTATTTTCATTATATCTTACTTGATATGAAAAGTTATTATTTGGTATTGTATAAAAACTTTGATATTGAGTATTATTCATTAAAGTTGAATTTGTTGAAAAATTTCCAAAAAAAGATGTATTTAATGAATCATTTAATCCTTTGACTTGCTTTTTCAAATATGAAAAATGATATTTCATATCTGGTAAAGTTGTATTTAAATTATCATATGTTTGATAATAATCATCTAATGATGGCCTATTTTCTCTTTTTATAAAATCTAATTTTTGATTCAAAATATAAGGTGTACTTTCAAAATAGTCCATTTTTTTTTATTATAAATTATGTGCTTTTAAATTTATTAAATTTTAAAATGGATAAAAAAGGAAAAAATAAACCTAATAATTTAAAAGATTTATTTAATGAAATTGATAATGATAAAAAGAAAAAGGGAAAAAAGACAAAACCAAATTTTGATAATATTCAAAATAATATTAATAATAATTTTAAAGGATTAAAAAATTTTGGTAATTCATGTTATTCAAATGTAGTAATACAAATATTGACATCAATAAATGAATTTTTGGAAATTTTAAATAAAATGTATAAAATAATAGAAAATGAAGATAATTTAATGTTTGATTACCCAATATTATCAAGATTAGAAGAAATAATAAGTAGTTATAAAAGTAAATAATAATATTCATTAATATAATTTATTAGTTAAAAATACATCTATAGCTTCAAATTTTTTAAAAGAAATAGTTTATAGATTTGATCAATCAGGAAATCAAAATGATGCTCATGAATTTTTAGTATTTCTTTTAGATAATTTAAATTTAGAAATGATTCAAATAGAATCTAAATATAAAGATTTATTTAATAATAAAAATGAGATATTAAATAATAATAATGAAGAAGGGGAATGGGAAGAAGTTAAAAAAGGAGGAAAAAGAATGAAACAAGTAAACTCAATATCAAATTTTGAAACTTCAGAATTAGGAAAAGTATTTCAAGGAATAATAAAACAAGATATATCAGAAAAAGGAAAATCAGTTTCAAATTGTCAAATTGAGCCTTTTTTTATTTTAGGATTAAATGTAGAATCAAAAACTTTAAATGGTATGTTAGATATATTTTTTTCTAGAAAAAAAATAGAAGGCAGTGAAAAATATACACAAACTTTTATTGAAAAAATTCCTCAAATTCTTATTATAAGAGTTAAAGGATTTTATTATGATAAAAAACTATTTAAAATTATTAAAATTAGAGATCCTTTAATTTTTGATGAAGTTTTAGATATTAAAAAAAGTTATTTTTCTCCTTTTTTACAAAATGAAAATTATAAATATGAATTAATTGGATTAATTATTCATAAAGGAAATCAGGCAAGTGAAGGACATTATATTTGTTATTGTAAAGAAAAAGAAAAAAAAAATTGGTATTATTTAGATGATTCTAAAGTAATTTCAGTTGGAAATGAAACTATTCATAATTTAAGACCTTATGTTATGTTCTTTAGAAAAATTTAACATTTTAAAATTTACTATTTTTAAATTATTATATATATTTTAATATAAAGTTTGATTATAAACATTTTTGATATATTGAAATAAAATACTTATTTATTTTATTTGTTTGAATATAAAAAAAAGATATATTGAATAAATATATATATTTAAATATTTTTTTTAATCTTGAATTACTTTTTCTATTTCTCTAAAACTTTCAGACTCATTATATCCTCTAAATAAAATTAATAAAATAAACTTACTCATCAAAATCAATATAATCATTTGGAGTATTTTCTTTTATTTCATTGTCAAATAATGTTGTAAAATTATCCACATTTATTTTTCCATTTTCAAAAATATTTTCAGTATTTAATAAAAAGTTATTTAATATATTATTATTAATATTAATATCATAATCCTTTAACATTATTTTAAATGTTTCTAAATCAAGATATCTTTCATAATTATTTTCATTTATTTTCTTTAAAGTCATTTTACCATGAAAAGTAAAAAAGGCTCTTTCAATACTTTGATTTTTCTTTTTAATTCCTTCAGTAAATAATTCAATAAAAGAATTGTTTATTTTTTCTCCTTTTCCAATTATTTCATTTATTGGTTTTGATATTTCAAATATTATATTATTATCTTTTTTATTTTCAATATCACTTTTTAGCTTTTGATAATTAATAATTTCATCATTTATATTATTATTTTCTTCATTTTCAATTTTATATTTTGAAAATAAACAAAATATTTCAATTTGATTTAATTCTATTTTAAAATCTGATTTAAGAACATCTACAATTTTTCCTAAATCAATTGAATTGTTATCAACAACAAATCTTTTAAAAAAATAATCCAAATTTTGATTATTACTTTTTAAGTAATTTTTCATTTTTTGTATAATATCATTTACAATTTTAATATAATCTTCATTTTTTATTTCAATAATTGACTCATCATCATCTTTATATGATTCTAATTCTTCTTTAGTATATTTATTATTATTAATTAATTCTAAAAAAGTAGAATAATCTAATTGTTTTAATCCAATTGAATTATTAGATTTTTTCATCATATAAATTAAATATTCTAATAAATCATTTTTAATATTAATTTGTAGATGACTTATTATTTTTTTAAGAATAACAAAAGAAATTATTCCAGTGCTATTTTCATCAAAAAATTGAAATTCTTCAAATAAACCTTTTTTTTTATTATTAAAGAATTTAACTAATCTTTTATTAAATGTTTCTTCTTGAGTACTATTATATAATATAATATCTTGAAATAAATTAAGAAAATTTTGTTTAAATTGCTCAATTGATAATTTTTGTTCTACTACATTATTTAATACAAAAGTTCTTAAAAATGATAAAACATCTAATTGATCTTTTGATTTCCTTCTATAAAATTATATAAAAAAATTATTTTTTACATATTTAATAGCATACATAAATTACTTGCAATTTTCAAGATAAAATTTCTATAATTTTCTTTTGAATTAAATAAATTAAAAACTTCATTTATAAAAATTTTAGATTCTATTGTAGTTAAATCAATTTGTCTTGCTTCAAAACATTTTGTTAATATATAAATAAATTCATTTAAAGAATATTCAGACATAATATCACAATCTTCATCTTCTTCATCAATTGTTGATTTTTTTGACATATGATATTTCATATATTTTTGACTTAAGTTTGCTTTATGATATTTTTCTTCTCCATATCTTGGATTATTATATTTTATTTTTTCTAAATTTTTTATTTTTTCAGTTAAAGATAAATTCTTTTCTTTTTCAATACTTAATTTGTTCTTTAATTCATAAATTTGACTCATTAAAACTTCTTTATTATTTTGTTTTGGTTCATATAAATCTAATTTTTTTTTTATTTTTTTTATTTCTTCATTTTTTCTTTCTACTTCATCTTTATAATAAATTGAATCATTTTTTGCATATGATAATTTAGTTTCTAAATCTTTTTTCATTTCTATATATTGTTTTGTATTATTTATATTTTCTGTTTCTTTTAATAATCTTTCATTAAGTTGATATTGATTTTCTAATTTTTTCTTTATAACATCAATAATTTCTTGTTTTTCATGTATATTTTTTATTAATTTTTGAATTTCTTTATTTTTACTATAAATTTCTTTTTGTGCTTTAGTATAATTTTCTTGAAAATTTAATATCATAAAATCTTGTTTTGAAACATTTTCTTTTAACCTTACTAATTCTTTTATTCCTCCTTCATATTGCATTAATTTTTCTTGAGTATTTAAATATAAATAATTTAGTTTATTACATTGATCATTTAATAATTTATTTTGTATTATTAATTCATTATATTTTGGAATTTTTTGAGCTTTTTTTAATTCATTTAATTCATTTTGTTTTTTTTCAAAATCTTTTTGTATTTTATTATATCTATTATTTAATATTTCAATATTTAAATCTTCATCATTATTTTTATTTTCTAATGAATCTATAATTTGATTTTTTTTTATTAATTCGGATTTTAAATTCTCAATATTATTCTGTGATCTTGCTAAATCATTTTGAATTTTTGAAAGAGATTTTTTTAAATTTTGATTCTCTTCTGTAATATATTCTTCTGAAACAGAATTCGCTGTTTTTATTTTTCTTTTTTTTGAAGTAGCTTTAATATTTCTGAAGTCTTTTAATAAAAGTGGTAATGATATGCTAAATTAATTAATATATTGTTAAAGTTAAATATTTTTTATACTTATTATCATTTTTTTTAATTTGATTTGAAGAGAATGATCTTGGTTTTAATTTATTATCATTAATTTCATCATTGTTCATTTTTTTTAAATTTTATATTTTGAACTAATAAGTATTTTTTATATTGAATATTTATATATATGGATAGTAATTTAAATAAAAAATATATGAAAGTTATTTTCTAATATAATAAATTAAAAAAATATTTTAAAATTATGTTTCAATTAAAATCAAATGAAGATATAGAAATTGAAAAAGTATTAGTAACACCTTTTGAAAAAGCGATAAAAATATTAAAAAAAGTTATAAATTTTTTAGGAGAAAATAATCCTTTATCTGAAGAAGTAAATTGGGTACTTAAAATAATAATAAGTCAAAAATTATATTCATATGAAGTATTAAATAAAACTAATTTTGAAAAAGAAAGCACAAATGATTTAAAATTAGTTTTAGGATTTTTAAATATGTATTCTCAAAAAGATATTTTTAATCCAAATATTAATAGAAGAAGTCAAACAGTTGATTATCATTCTTCTGATAATGTAAGAAATAATATTTCTCATATTTTATCTCAATATAAAAAAAAAGTATATTCTATATCAAGTAATAGTTCTTTTTCAGATAATAAAAGCAGTGAAGAAGATAGTGATCAAATTTTTCAGTTTAATGATGATGAAAATACCGAAAATAATAATAATTCAAATAGTAATATAAATAATAATCTAAATAATAATAACAATGAAGAAAATAAAGATTTTAATAATATAAATATAATACAAAATGTAAATTTAGAAAATAAAATTGAAAGAAGAAGATCTTATATAAATAAAATTGAAAAAAATAATAATTTAAATATAAAATTAGAAATTGAAAGGAGAAAATCATATATTAATAATAATAATGAAATACATAAAAATAAATTAATTAGAAATACTGATATAGAAAAGAAAAAATCTTTGAAAACTACAAAAAAAAAATCAAGTAAAAATTTAAGTTCAAAATCACCTAAAAAATTAGTATCTTTTTCATCATCAATACCAATATTAAAAAATATAAATGAATATGAAATGGAATATATAGAAAATGATTTATTTTCATTTGAATTTAATGTATTTGATTTTTATGAAAAAAACAAAAATATAAATCCTTTTACATTAGCATCTCAAATTTTATTACAAAAATATGATATAATTTATTATTCAGATCCAATGACATTATTTAATTTTTTAAAAGCATTACAAGAACATTATACAAAAGTAGCAATTTATCATACAGAAAAACATGCAATTGATATGTTACAAACATTATTTATTTATATATCAAAATCAAATGCAATTGATTATTTATTTTTAAATAAATTAGACATTATTAGTTTATTAGTTGCAGGAGTATGTCATGATGTTGGTCATAAAGGATATAATAATGAATATCAAATGAAAATGTATACTGATTTAGCAATAACATATAATGATAAAAGTATTCTTGAAAATTATCATATTACTCTTACATTTAAATTATTAAAAAATGATAAATTAAATATTTTTAGAAATATTTCAAAAAATGATTTTTCATATATTAGAAAAAGAATTATTGATTTAATATTTTCAACAGATATGTTTTATCATAGTAGAATTATTGCATTAATGAAAAGTAGAATTGAAAATAAAAATATTAAAAATGGAATTAATTCAGATAAAATTATAAGTGATGCAGGAAATAATTTATTTAATGAACAACAAGAGGTTTTAAATTATTTAATTCATATTGGTGATATTAGTCATAGTACAAAATTATTTAAAATAACATATAAATGGAGTTATTTATTAACTCAAGAATTTTGGAGACAAGGTGATGAAGAAAAAGAAAAAGGATTTAGTGTTAATTTTCTTTATGATAGAAATAATATTGATATTGGGAGAAATCAAGTTGGATTTATTAAAGGTATTATTATTCCTTCTTTTGATATTTTAGTTAATTTTCTTCCTGAAATGAGTTATTATACTGATAATATGAAAATTAATTTGAGAAAATGGGAAGAGTTAAGTGAAGAGTTAAATAAAAAGAAAGAATTAGAAAAAAATAAAAAAAAGTAGTTTTTTATTATTTTGGGTTAAATTTTTTTAATTTGATATAATATATATAAATTCTTTTTTTTATTTTTATGACAACAAGAATTTTTTCTTTTTTAAATAGTAGGTTTTATATTAAATATATTTATTTTTAAAAATTAAAAAATAAATTAAATAAATAATATAAATTTCAAATCTATAAAAATAACCTATTCAAAAACTAATAAAAAATAATTTAATATTTAAAAAAAAAAAATAAAAAATAATATAAATATCCATTCAAAAAAATAAATCATTCTAAAAAAAAAGCATGTCTCAACAACAACTCCCAGTTCAAATGAAAGAAATAACAATGCTTCAACAGCATGGTTTTGATTCTTCCTTAATAAAACATGGAGTATTAGCATTTGAATCAGACAAATTTATATGTGCCAAAGAAGTAGATCAACAAGGAAATGCAAATGTAATAGTATGTGACGTAGGAAAAAATTTTGAATTTTCAAAAAGAAAAATAACAGCAGAAGGTGTAATGATGCATCCAACAAGAAATGTAATGGCAGTTCGAGCTAAGAATAATAATGCATTAATGATTCAAGTTTATGATTTAGATTCAAAATCAAAATTAAAAGATTTAACTGTAAATTTTGATGTTACTTTCTGGACTTGGATTAATAATTCTATTATTGGTTTAGTTTCACCAACTTCTGTATTTTTATTAAGTATTGATGATATGAATTCACCTGCTAAAAAAATTTTTGATAGACAAGGTAATTTAGCTAATTCAAATGTTTTTGTTATGAGATTAAAAGCTGCTGATAATTTACAATGGTTTACTCTTGCTGGTATTTCTGCTATGAAAAATGCACAAGGACAAAATATGGTTGTTGGTTATATTCAATTATTTAATACACAACAAAATGCTTCTCAACCTATTGAAGGTTTTTGTCCTTGTTTTGGTAATGTAAAATGTATTGATGAAACTCCAAGTAATTTATTAAGTTTTGTTGATAAGAAAGCTAATATGAATCAATATAAAATTATAGTTACTGATATTTCTCCTGTTAAAAGAGTTAAAGTTTCTGCTGATGTTGCAATGACTGCTGATAATGATTTTCCTGTTTTAATGGATTTTGTAGAAAATTATGGTGTTTTATTCCTTGCTACAAATTCTGGTAATTTATATGTTTATGAAGTATCAAAAGGAGTTTTAATTTTCAGATGTAAAATATCAGAAGATTCACTTTTATTTAGTGCTAAAAATACTAATACTGGAGGAATGTTATATATTAATAAATCAGGTAAAGTATTAGGTGTTGATATTGATAGAAATAATTTCATACCTTTTGTTATGAATTTCTGTAAAGGTGTTAATGGTATTATGGAATTAGTTACTAAAATGGCTGGAAGATATGGTTTACCTGGTGCTGAAAATATTTTTATGCAAGCTTTTCAAACTTATATGCAACAAGGTAATTATGTAGAAGCTGCTAAAATTGCAAGAGAAACTCCAGGAGATACTTTAAGAAATATTAATACTATTAATACTTTTAAAAGTTTACAAGGAAATCCACAACCTATTTTAATTTATTTCCAAACTATGATGGAAAATGGAAAATTAAATAAAATTGAATCTGTTGAAATGAGTAGACCTTTAGTTGCACAAAATAGAACTGATTTACTTAATAAATGGTTTAATGAAAATAAATTTACTTGTTCTGAAGAATTAAGTGAACTTGTTAAAGGAGTTGATCAACAATTATCACTTAAAATTTTAATGGCTAGTGGAAGTGCTTCTGCTCATGAAAAAATTATTGAAGCTTTTGCTGCTGCTGGTCAAGTTGATAAAATTTTACCTTATTGTAATCAAAATAATTATTCTCCTGATTGGGTATCTTTACTTAAAAATATTGTTAATACTAATCCACATGCTGCTGCTAATTTATGTAAATTAATTTGTAATAGAAATACTGGAACTAAATTAATTGATGTTAATCAAATTGTTGAAATTTTCCAAAGTAGACAAAAAATACAAGAATTAACTTCATTTATGGTTGAATATTTAAAAGGTAATTTACCAGAAGATGCTTATTTACAAACTAAAATTTTAGAATTAAATTTATATGAAAATACTAAAGCAGCATCAATGATTCTTGAATCTAATGTTTTTACTCATTATGATAAGAAAAAAATTGCTGAAATTTGTGAAAAAATGGGATTATATCAAGTTTGTCTTGAAAATTATACAGATATTAATGATATTAAAAGAATTATTGCTAGAGCAAATATGATTAATCCAGAATATTTAGTCAATTATTTAGGAAGATTAACACCAGAAAATTGTTTAATTTGCTTACATGAATTATTACATTTAAATCCAATTCAAAATTTAAATGTTGTTATTGAAGCTGCTGTAAGATATTCACAAAGAATTCCATTAAGTGAACTTGTAAAATTATTTGAATCATATGGTAATTATAATGGTTTATATATGTTTTTAAATAGAATTATTTCTCAAGTTAATGATCCTGAAATAATGTATAAATATATTTGTGCTGGAGTCATTACAAATAATTTCCAAGAAGTATGTAGAATTGTAAAAGACTTTGATACATATGATCCACAAAAAGTTTTGGAATTTTTCTTAGAAAAAAAATTAGTAGATCCAAGACCATTAATTATTTTATGTGATAAACATGATTATATTGAACAATTAACAAAATACTTATATAAAAATAAATTAACAAGATTCTTAGAAAATTATGTTTTTACATTAAGACCACAATCATGTCCTCGTATTATAGGAACATTGTTAGATGAAGAATGTGATGAAAATTATATAAAACAAATATTAAATACAGTACGTGGTTCATGTCCAATAGAACCTTTAGTAGATGAAGTATTAAAAAGACATAAATTAAAACTTATTCAAAAATTCTTAGAAGATAGAGCAGATGAAGGAAATCCAACACCAGCATTACATAATGCACTTGCAATGATTTATGTAGAAACAAATAATAATGCAAAAGATTATTTAATGAATAATAAATATTATGATCCTAAAATAGTTGGACAATATTGTGAAGATAGAGATCCTCAATTAGCTTTATTAGCTTATAAGAAAGCAGGTGGTACTTGTGATGATGAATTAATTGCTTTAACTAATAAAAATGCTATGTATAGAGCTCAAGCTCAATATCTTGTTGAAAGTTTAAATCCTGAATTATGGAAGAAAGTTTTAACAAATGAAAATGAACATAAAAAAGCTGTTACTGATCAAGTCATTCAAGTTATTCTTCCTAATACTAGAAATCCTGATGAAGTTTCTGTTACTGTTAAAGCTTTTATTGAAGCTGGTTTACAAGCTGATTTAATGGATTTACTTGAAAAATTAGTTTTACATAATAATGAATTTTCAAAGAATAAATCACTTCAAAATTTACTTATTTTAACTGCAATTACAACAGATGGTACTAAAGTAAAAGCATTTTTAACAAGATTAGATGAATATGATGGTGGTGATATTGCTATTAAATGTATTGAAAATGGTTTATATGAAGAAGCATTTTATATTTATGATCAAAAAACTAAAGAACCATCATTAGCAATTGATGTTTTAATTAAATATATTAATGATTTAAAACGTGCTTCAATTTATGCAGAAAAAATTAACACACCTGAAGTTTGGGGTAAATTAGGTAGAGCACTTTTAAATCAAGATCAAATTGATGAAGCAATTGATGCTTTTATTAAAGCAAATGATCCTGAAATGTATGCTGATGTTATTAATGCAGCAGAAAGACAAGGAAAATTCGAAGAATTAATTAAATTCTTAACTATGGCACGTGCTATTAAAAAAGATAAATTTATTGATTGCGAATTAGTATATTCATTATCAAGATGTAATAAATTAGCTGAATTAGAAACTTTATTAGGTCAAAGTAATATTAATGATTTAAATATTATTGGTGATAGATTATATGATGAAAAATTCTATGAACCAGCAAAAATTATTTATGAACATTTAGGTAATAATGCAAGATTAGCTTCATGTTATGTTAACTTAAAAAATTATACTCAAGCACTTATCGCAGCTAAAAAATCAAATACTCAAAAATGTTGGAAAGAAGTTTGTTTTGCTTGTGTTAAAGCAGGTGAATTTAAATTAGCTGCTCAAGCAGGAAATAATGTAATTCAAGTAGCAGATATTGTTGATGAAGTAATTAAAGAATATGAAAAATATGGTGCATATAGTGAATTAATTTCACTTTTTGAAAGTAATTTAGTAGGAGAAAGAAATCATATTATTACTGAATTAGGTATTTTATATGCTAAATATTTACCAGAAAAATTAATGGATCATTGCAGAAATTATTATCAAAATATGAATGTACCAAAAGTTATTAGAGTATGTGAACAAAATTATTTATGGGAAGAAGTTGTATTCCTTTATAGTCATTATAATGGATTTGATAATGCTTTAACTACAATGATGGAACATTCACCTTTATGTTGGAAACATGATTTATTTTGTCAAACATTATCAAAAGTTACTAATTCTAATTTATATAATGAATCAATAAGATTTTATGTAAATGAACAACCTGAATTATTAAATGATATGTTAAAAGTTATAGCACCAAAAGTAGATTTATCTACTACAGTTGCAGAATTAAGAAAATTAGGTGTTTTATATCTTGCAGTTCCATTCTTAAAAAGTGTTCAATCAAATAATAATTTCGATGTTAATGAAGCATTAAATGAAATTTATGTTGAAGAAGAAGATCCAGAATCACTTAAAAATTCAATATTAGAATTTTCATCATTTGATCAAATCCCTCTTGCTAAAAAAATTGAAAATCATCCTTTATTAGAATTTAGAAGAATTTCAGCATTAGTTTACAGAGCAAATAAAAAATATAATGAATCAATAGAAATATCAAAAAAATTAGAATTTTATAAAGATGCAATTGATTCAGCATTAGAAAGTCAAAAACCAGAATTAGTAGATGAATTATTAAGATTCTTTGCTAAAGTAGGAGATAAAGAATGTTTTGCTGCATGTTTATATACATGTTATGAATTTGTAAAACCTGATGTTGCAATGGAATTAGCATGGAGACATAATATGATGGAATTTGTTATGCCATTTATGATTCAAACTGTAAGAGATTTAACTAAGAGAATGGATCATATGCAAATGAAAGCAGATATTAAAGATGAGAAGGAAAAGAAAGAAAAAGAAGAACAAAGTAATCAAGGTTTAAATATGGATATGATGATGAATAGTAATTCACTTATGGTTTATCAAGGTGGTATGGGAATGAATTCTAATCAAGGTATGGGAATGAATAATATGAATATGGGAATGAATAATATGAATATGGGAATGAATAATATGAATATGGGAATGAATCCTAATATGAATATGGGAATGGGAAATATGGGAATGGGTGGAATGATGTAAGATTATCTTTTTATATTTCCTAATTTCCTATTTTTGATTAAATATTTAAATATTTAAATAAATAATATTTAAAGAATTATCTCTTAAATGAATAGATTTTTTATTTTTATTTATATTATTTTTTAATTTAATTATTTATAAATAAAAATATTATTAGTTAAATAATCAAAAAAAAAAAAAATATATTTTATCAAAAATGTTTTCTGGTTTATTTACAAAACCTGAAGTAGATATAATAATAGATGAAGTACCAGGTAGAAAAAGAGCAAAAATATATGAAATAAATGGTCAAATTACACGTCTTCCTCTTTTATATGATAAAGAAGATGTATCAGGTAGAGTATTAGTAAAAATCCCACAAGGAAAAACATTTGAACACAAAGGAATAAAAATTGAACTTTTAGGAGTAATTCAAAGTATAACTGATGCATCAGATTCATTAAAATTCATATCATTAACATCAGAATTAGAATCAATGCAAATTTTATCAAAAGAAACAAATACATATACATTTAAATTTGCTTCAGTACAAAAACAATATGAAACATATCGTGGAAAATTAAGAAATATAACATATTTATTAAGACTTACAATAGATACTTCATTTCGTTCATTAACATATGATCAAGAATTTGCAGTATATAGTTTTGAACCAGAAACAATTTTAGGAGAAGATAATTTACCAATTAAATTAGAAGTTGGAATTGAAGATTGGCTTCAATTAGTTTTAGAAATAGATGCAAGAAAATATGATATTAAAGGAGTTTTAGTAGGAAGAGTAACTTTTAAAAAAGTTTCAATTAGATTAACATCAATGGAAGTTCAAATTATGAAAAAAGAAACTTATAATGTACAAGGAGTTGAACCTATTAATCAAGTTATTATTGCTTATGAAATTATGGATGGTGGTCCTATTAAAAATGAAATTATTCCTATTAGATTTTATCTTAGACCTTATGATTTTACACCTACTATTGAAAATGCTAATAATAGATTAAGTGTTAATTATATGATTAGTCTTGTTCTTGTTGATATTGAAAATAGAAAATATTTTAAAAGACATGAAATTACTTTTCATAGAATTGAAAAAAAGAAAATTGATGGTAAAAATGAAGAAAAAAAATAAAATATGAGGATTTTATATTGAATAATTTTTATTAAAGAATAAAATTTATTTAAAAAAAATTTTTAATTGGTTAAATATATTTTAATTTTAAATTATAATTTCAATAATAAAATATGAATAAAAATAATAATAAAATGGGAGGAATGTGTAATCAAGTTAATTTAAAAGAAAAAAATGAATTAGACTTGAAAAAAAGTGAAATTAAAAAATCAAAAGGTCCAATAATTGAAAAACCTTCATTAACAAATAAAATTAAATGTATGAATGGGAGTTTAAATATAATTGTAGATAATAATAATGAACCTATGACCAATTTTCCACAATATACAATTGAAAATAATCAAAAAGAAAATAATGAAAATGAAGATGAACATAAAGATAATTTTTATAATGATATTATTGACAGGTTTGATAAAGGAAATAAACTATATACTTTTAAAGAAGAAGGAAATATTTTTAATAATAATAAAGAAAATAATGAATTAGAAGAAAAAAAAGAAGAAGGAAATATTTTTGATAATAATAATGAAAATAAAGAAAATAATGAATTAGAAGAAAAAAAAGAAGAAGGAAATATTTTTGATAATAATAATGAAAATAATGAAACTAATAAATTAGAAGAAAAAAAAGAAGAAGGAACTATTTTTAATTATACTAATGAAAATAATGAAACTAATAAATTAGAAGAAAAAAAAAAAGAAGGAACTATTTTTAATTATACTAATGGAAATAATGAAACTAATAAATTAGAAGAAAAAAAAGAAGAAGGAATTTTTTTTAATAATAATAGTGAAAATATAGAAACTAATGAATTAAAAGAAAAAAAAGAAGAAGGAATTATTTTTAATAATATTAATGAAAATAAAGAAAATAATAAAATTGAAGAAAAAAAAGAAGAAAAATCAATTAAATATGATAATATAAATGAATATTTTACACCAACAGATAATGGTGGATTATTGCCAGATGATAAATTTAGTCAAAAAATATTTGAAAATATAAATTTAATAAGAGAAAATCCACAAAATTTTATTAAAATGATTGAAGATGCTAAAAAATATATAATTATAGAAAATAATAAAATTAAATATAAATCTAATGTAAAAGTTGCTTTAATAAGAGGTGAACCTGCATTTGATGAAGCAATTTCTATATTAAAATCAAAATCACCAATGAAAAAATTAATTTATAAACCAAATCTAACTATTCCTCTTCCTAGAACAATACAAGAAATTCAAGATAAAAAATATTTTTCAAACAATATTCGTAATTTAACAAATAAAGGAATTATTGTAAATACTTTTTGGAGAGATAATATTAACGATCCTTTAACTAGTTTTATTTTAATGATTGTAGATGATTATAATGATAAAGGAGGTAAAAGAAATGATATTTTAAATCCTAATATGAAATCAATTGGTATTTGTTCAACAAAGATTGATAATTATTTTGCTTGTTATTTGGTTTTTAGTGAAGAATAATTAAATAAATAAATAATTATTTTTCTTTTAATTAAATAATATATATAATAAAATATATTTATTTTTTCTCAATTCTGGTAATAAATTATAAATATTATAAAATGTTCATTTATAATTACTATGATTTATTTTCAATAACACTTTTATATCATTATAACATAATTATTTTCCTTATATTATTAAAAATCTGTTATATTTATGGAAAAAATCTAAAAAAAAACGCAAAAAAAAATAAATCCCAAAGCTCAATATAAAAATCTCCAAAATTAAAAAAACGTATATATATAAAAAAAATGTCAATACAAGATGATGCAGATGCCCTTCGTAAAGCAATGAAAGGATTTGGAACAGATGAAGAAGCCTTAATAAAAATAGTAGCAAATAGAACAAATCAACAAAGAATGCAAATAAAAGAAGCATACAAAACAGCATTTGGTCGTGATTTAGTTGCAGATTTAAAAAGTGAACTTCGTGGTAAATTAGAAGATGCAATGGTAGCATTATTTACAGAACCAATAGAATATGATTGTGATTCATTAAAAAAAGCAATGAAAGGTGCAGGAACTGATGAAGATTCATTAATTGAAATAATTACTTCAAGACCAAATTGGATGCTTAAGAAAATAAAAGAGAAATATAAAGAAAAATATAATAAAGATTTAGAAAGTGCTATTAAATCAGAAACAAGTGGTGATTTACAAAGATTATTAATTTCTATTTTACAATGTAAAAGAAGTGAAAATAATTATCCTAATCAAGCACAATGTGAAGCTCAAGCTAAAGAATTATTTGAAGCTGGTGAAGGAAAATGGGGAACTGATTCTTCTGTTTTTAATAAAATTTTCACTAATTCTTCTCCTGCTGAAATTGCTTGTATGGCTAAAGAATATCATAAAATTGCAGGACATACTATTTTAGATGCTATTAATAAGGAATTTTCAGGAAATACTAAAAAATGTTTAAGAAGTATTGTTTATGCTACTATTAGTCCTAGTGAATATTTTGCTACTAGAGTTAAAGATGCTATTAAAGGTTTTGGAACTAATGATCATCTTTTAATTAGAGTTCTTGTTACTAGAGATGAAATTGATATGCCTCAAATTAAACAATATTATAAACAATTATATGGTAAAGATATGATTGAAGATATTAAAAATGATATTGGTGGAGATTATAGAAAATTAATGATTGAATTATGCTCACATTAAATTAAAAATATTGTTTAGAATATATTTTTAAATTAATAAGAATTTTATTTTTATTTATTAAAAGTAATAAATAAGTTATGAAAAAAGTAAATATTTTTATTTTTTTTTATTTTTATTTTTAACAACATAATTAAATAAATAAAAAATAATGAATTTTGACCATGCACCAGCATATAGTATAAATGGTAAACCAGCACCTTTAAAAGACATATCAGATACACCAGGACCAGGTTCTTATAAAAATACATATAATTCAAACACTCTTCCTTCATATTCAATAGGAACATCAAATCGAACTGATTTCATATTAAAAAATGGAAATCCTGGTCCAGGAAATTATGATATAAAAAACCAATCATCATCACCAAAATATTCAATGGTATTTAAACCAAATAACACAGAAGAAAAAGAAAGAAGTCCTGGTCCAATTTATTATCCAAAATCAAATAGTAAAAATTTAAAATATTCAATAACTGGAAAGGGAAAAAATTTAAAAAATTATAATGAAACACCAGGACCAAATTCATATAATAATAATAAAATGAATTATGTAAAAAGAAATTATCCTTCATGGAAAATAGGAACATCTACAAGAGGAGATGAAATAAAAAAAGAAAGAAAAAAAAATATTCCTGGGCCTGGATCATATAAAGTAAGAACTAAAATAAAAAAAGGAGGATTTAAATTTGGAACTTCAAGTCGATTAAATTATCCAGTTAGTCAATCACCTGGTCCTGGTTCTTATAGAATTCCTTGTTCTATTGTTGATGTTAATGATTATACTAGAGCTCAAGGAAAGTTTAATCCTAATTATAGGTATGTATAAATTATTTATTTTTTATTTTATTAATTAATTTTATTTTTTTTTTATTTTTTTTTTATGGAAAGTTATTTAGATTTAGATGAAAAATTTTCTTTTTATTATAGAATTTCTGATAATTCTCTTCTTGGGAATGTTGGGAATTTACAATATGAAAATACAGTAAAAAAAATAGCAGATTTTGAAACTGTTGAAGATTTTTGGAAAATATTTCAACATATGAAAAAACCAGAATCACTTAAAAGTGGAATTGAATTTCAATTATTTAAATATAATATTAAACCATTATGGGAAGATGAATCAAATAAAAAAGGAGGTAGAATTTCAATAAAATTAAAAAAGGAAAATTCATCTTTAGTATGGGAAGAAATTATATTATTATTAATTGGGGGAAATTTCCCTCAAAAAATAAAAAATGAAATTAATGGTGTATTAATTAGTGTAAGAAAAGAATTTAATTTTTTACAAATTTGGTTTAAAACTTATGAAAAAAATAATATTAATGAAATTAATAATTGCTTAAGAGAATTATTACAAATTCCAAATGAAGTTGATTTAGATGTTAAACCATTTACAAAAGAAAAAAATGAAGGTGGATATTATAAAAAAAATTATAATAATTACAATAAAGGAAGATATTATAAATAAAATATAATAACAATAATAAATACTATTTTAAATTTTTTAAATTATTTAATACTTGAAAAAACTTTAAAAAAAGAAATTATTTTAAATTATTTTTTATTACAATATACAAATCATTAATATATTTAATCCATAAACCTTTTAATTTATATTATTCAAAATATTAAAATTACTAACATTACAGAAAATAATATAAAAACTATATTAATAATGATAAAATAAAACTATCAAATAATAGATAATCCACTATCTAAACATTGCCAAGGACTAGCACCTAATTTATTAATAGCTTTTTCATTAGCTCCTCTTTTAATTAAAATATCAGCAATTTCATAATTATGAAAAGTTAAAGCATAATGTAAAGGAGTATTATTTTTATTATTTTGTGTATTTGGATTTGCACCAACATTTAATAAATAATTTACAATTTGAAAACTATTACTTTGTACTGCTAAACTTAAAAGTGAATTTCCCTCTTTATCTTTTACTTCTGGATCTATTTTATATTTTTCATATAATTCTTTAAATCTTGAAAAATTTTTATCTTTAACATAAAACATTATTCTATCATATTGATTGTTTAATGATTCTATTATTTTTTGTTTTAATTCATTTACTTCTAATATCATTTGTTCTTTATTTACAAATTTATTTGAATGGAATTTTGTTCTTTTTCTTCCTATTATTCTTTGTCTTAGATTTTTATAAGAATTTTTTAATTGTGCTAATTTTTCAATACTATTTTTTTTATATTATATAAATAATATATTTACTTTAATATTGTTGAACGTCGATGTTGAAATCTAATATTTCTATTATAAAAACTATTTTTAAGTAATGCATTTTTCAATAAAAATTTATCATTTTTATTTTTTTTTTCTTTTTGATTTAACTCATTAAAATCATTTAATATTATTACTTTTTTACTTTTTTGAAATTTATTTTTCTTATTTTTAATTGGAAAATCATTAATATCTACTCTTAATTTTACATTTTCTATTTTAACAGAAAAAAAACCAGGAATAATATTATATTCATTATCAAATTGATAAAAATGTAAAAGAAAATAAAAATCACTTGAAGGTAATTCATTTATATCTGGAATTAATGAATTTAATACTGATATACTTCTTCTTTCTATTCTTACAATTGATGCTCTATTTAATATTGGAAGTTGTTTTGAAAAATTATATAAAAGTCGTCCTATATATTTTGGTGTTTCATTTTCTAGATATTTTTCTTTAAAAATAATTCTATCTATTTCCAGTGATAAATATTTATTTAAGAGATAATCATTTGAAAAAGAATAATTAAAAAAATGATTTAAAACAATTTCTTTTTTTAAAGTATTCAATCTTTTTTTCTCAAAATATAATTTTTTATTTTCAAATTTTTTATCTTTTTTTATTTCATTTATATAAACTGAATTTGGGATTTCAAATGTTAATTTATTTTCTATTTGTTTATATATTTCTTTTAATTTATTATTCAATTTTTCACGATTTTCTTTTAAGAAATTATCAATTAAATTATTTTTATATACAAAACAATTTCCATTTATAATTCTAAAATCATCTTTTAATTCTTCTTCAAAATAAAATACTTTATTTTTTTTTTTTAATAAAGTTTTTTTACTAAGTTGTTCAGGAATTAAATATTTTAACATAAATTCATGATTATTTTTTTTTTCTTTGGGTTTTAAAAATAATTCTTCTTCAGAATCATGATAAGCACCAGAATCTTCACTTTCACTTGTCTTTTGAATACTCTTTTTATTTTTTGAAAAATAATCTTTTTCACATATTGAATTAATTACTTTCTTAGAAGAAAATTCAAAAGATTTTTGCCTTAATTTTGATCTATCTGGTTTATCTACATCTTTTATAATATCTTTTTTTATATTTATAGTAATAGATTTTTTATATGAAAATTTATTTAGAGGAAATATATTTGAATTATTATTTGTATTATTATCAGTTTCTGATATCTTTGATAATTGACCTAAATATTTTGTAATTTTATTACTTATCTTTTTTTTACTTTTATTTTTTCCTTTTTTTCTTTTAAAATTGGGAATATAACCATTATATTTAAACTCTGAATTTGAATTTGAACTTGAATTTTCACTTATATTTGAAGAATCATTTTTAAAAGATACTGTCTTTCTATATGAATCATATTTTATATTAAAATTTTTTTCTTTTGACTCAGCTGATAAATTTTTTATATTATGTATATTAGGTTTAAAAGTTTTATTTTTTAGAATATTTGATTCTATTTGTTCCATTGATTGTCTTCTTGGTTTTAATGCTATTTGTTGTAGAGATAAATTACTTTTTGTTTTTATTGAATCATCTGTTTTTGTTAATGTATTATAATTTTCATCAATACTTAATATCTTAACTGGACTATTATTATTTATATTTCTTGAATGAAAAAAACTTGTATAATTTTGAATTGTTGTTCTTTCTGTTAAATTAGGAATATATGATAAATGTTTATTGGAATTTAATTTTGGAAAATTTAATCTTTCCGTGTGTATATCTTGATTATTTATTGAATTAAATTTATTTTCAAATTTAAATCTTTCAAAATTAGTTGTATTTTGTTTTGTTGATTTTCTTTTTAATATTCCTAATAATCGATTACTATATTTTAAATTATTATTATCATTATTTTTTAATTTTCCTATACCAGAAGAATTAAAAGTACTTGAATTTGAAATATCAGTTATTTTATTCTCAAAATTATAAATGTTGTGAAATTGTGTATTTCTTTTATTTGAATTTCCTAAATTAAATGATTCAAATCTTTTTCTTTTTTCTCTAAAATAATTTCCTTCTTTGCTATTTTTTAGTAAAACCAATGAACGACTTTTTTTCCTTTTTGGATAATCTGTTGGTCTTCTTGTTTTATTATTATTATTAACTTTATTTTTATTAAATTGAATATATGATGAATATCCACCATTTACTTTTTTAAATGCCTCATTTTGTAAAAAATTTTTTAAAGTTTTTCTACCTTTAAACTTATAATCATCTCTAAAATGATTAAATTATTTTAATATTTACAAATTTTCTTTTTCCATTTATTTATTTTTAGAATTATTAATAGCAGAAAAAATTATTTTATGAGCTTAATAATATTATAATGTTCTAATTAAATAAAATGTCTCAACAAATAATTAATAAGGAAATAATATTGAAAAATATTTTACTAAAAACATTCCAAAATTCTTTAAAAAATTTAGAAAAAAGAACTAAAGAACAAATAAATAGTTTAACAATGACATCAAAACAATTTAAACAATTTAATAAAACAATAAGTGATTTAATTACAAATGTAAACATTACAAGAGAAAAAAAATTAAAATCAAAAGTAAAAAATTTAACGATAAAAAAAAAAACTTTAATAAGAAGTAAAACTGAAAATAATTTCTTTCCAAATAATAAATTCATATTAAACTCATCATCAAAAAAAAATATAAAACCAAATTTAAAGAGAATTTTTTTTTCCAAGCATAGACCAAGATCAAAAACAGTAAATAAATCATTTGAAAATTTAAATCGTCAAAAGCAATCATCAAACAATAAAATTAACAAAAGTAAAAGTTTATTAAATAAAAATAATAATAAAGATAATAAAGTAAAAAAGAATTTAAATATTAGTAATAGTATGACTAATATAAAATCTCGTTCAATGGTAAATTATAAAAAAGCAATTGAAATTAAAACAGATTTATATGATATTCAAGAACAAATTAAAAAAGTTGAAAATACCATCAATAATGCTGAAAAATTAATTCATAAAAAAAGTATTTCTGGTACTGAAATAGTGAAAATAAAAAAAAAATCAACAATAACAAGTACTCATAATATTAATTTATTTTTAGAACAAATGAATGATAATTTAAAAGATTATATCTTTTCTTTTTGTAATATAAAAGAATGTTTTAATTTAATACAATCAAATAAAAAATTATTTAATCAAAATCATATTAATTTTTTACAGAAGTTATTATATAATTTGAATGAGGAAAATATAATAAAAGAAATCATTGAAATAAAGGAAAATAATAAAGAAGAATTAGAAAAAGAATATCCAGAATTTCATTTAACAAGAGGAGCAATTAAAGCAATTGAATTATTAAATGATGAATTATATAATAAAATTTTCCAAATTAATGAATTATCAGGTAAATTATGTGAAATATTAAATATATATAAAATATTATGTCAATTATTAAAAAAAGATAATTTATTAAAAATTAAAGATTCAAATAAATTTTGGAATGAAATTTGTTCATGGTTATATAAAGATAAGAGAGAATTAGGTAATTTTTTATATGAAAAAAGTAAAGAATTTGTTTTTGATGAAGAAAATATTGAAAAACTAGAAAAAATGATTAAAAATTATAAATCTACTATTTTTCCTTCATATTATTCCAAAATTTGTGGAACTACTGGATTAATTGTTTTTATATTAAAAGATGCTTTGGAATATGCTGGAATTTTTTATAATGATAAGAAAACTCCTATTAAAAGGGTTTTAATTAATTTAGAGAAACAAAAAAATAAAATTGATAAATTAAAAGAATTTTTAGCTAGATTAAAACATAATAATGAAAATAGAAATTATATTGAAAATAATCAAATTAATAATGATAAAAATATAATAGAAAATACAAAAGAAAATGAGAATAATATAAATAATGAAAATAATGATATTACTAGTATAAATAATATTAATAAAAAAGAAAAGACTGATATTGAAAATAATAATATAATATCAATTTCAGTAAATGATAAAGTTGTGTAGAAATAAACATAAATATAAATAATAAATTTTTAAAATTATAATTAATTATTAAAAATAAAATTTAAAAATTAATTATATTATTTGACTTCTTAAAA
This sequence comes from Isotricha prostoma, assembly GCA_023807205.1. Taxonomy (NCBI): domain Eukaryota; phylum Ciliophora; class Litostomatea; order Vestibuliferida; family Isotrichidae; genus Isotricha; species Isotricha prostoma. The sequence continues at coordinate 2,507 of JAJMZS010002964.1, read as the reverse complement.
TAATAATAAAAAATTTTAAGAAATCATAAATCAAAAGTTTAGAAAAAAATATTTTTAAATTTATCATATAAATTATCCAATAAAAATCAATAAAAATAAAAAATAATCCATATCTCAAAAAATTTCCATAATATATAACTCGATAAATAAAAATCAAAATAAATAAAAATAAGAAATGGGAAAAGGAGCAAAGAAAAATAAGAAAGATAAAGATGCACCAAAAAAAGCGATTTCAGCATATTTCTTTTATATAAAAGAAAGAAGAGAATCAATAACAAAAGAACAACCAAATTTAAATAATAAAGAAATAGTAAAGAAAATGAGTGAAGAATGGAATGCATTAAGTGATGATAAGAAAAAACCTTATGTTCAAAAAGCAGAGGCTGATAAAAAAAGATATGAAACTGAAAAAGCTGTTTATGATAAGAAAAAAAAAGAGGAGAAAAGTTCTAAAAAAAATCCTAAAAAAGGAAAAAAAGATGATAAAAATGAATCTGATAATGATGAAGAATAAAATTAATTTTTAAAAATTTAAATTTTTAAATTTATTATTATATTTTGAAATAAAAAAATTTCAGAAAAAGCATTTTATTTTTTATTAAAAATTTTTTTTTGTTTTTTAATTTATTGTTTTTATTATATAATCCCATTATCTTTTTATTTAATTTTATCTTATATAATATTAATAATATATTAAAATTATATAAATAATAAAATAAAAAAATTTTAATTCTTTTGATAATTACAAATTATTAGTTATTATTATTATAATAACAAATGGAAAATGATATTAAAAAAAAGAAAAAAGACCCCTACTGAAAAAGCATAAAAAAACCCAATATAAAAAAAATACAAAAACCTAAAAAAATAAATTTAAAAAAAAAATTAAAAAAAACCCTTATATAAAACCCTTTTTTTTTCGAGTATTTTTAAAAAAACTTTTGAAAAAACCCAAAAAAAAAAAAAAATAAAACTTTTCCATTTTTATTCATGTGTTTGATTAGGATTATTTCCATTTCCAATAATACCATTATCAGCATTATTACTATTCATATTAACATTCATATTCATTCCCATCATTAATTGATTAGGATCAATTTGTCCACTCATTAATTGATTAATTTGTTGAATTTGATTAGGATCAATTTGATTCATAACACCTAAATTATTCATCATAGAATAATCCATCATAAAAGGAGGAGGATACATTAAATTCATATTAGGCATTTGAAAAATATTTTCATTTTTATTTCTTAATTCTTCATCACCATGTGCAAAAGTACATCTATCACCATATTTACATGTTCTGTCTTTTTCCCAATTTTTACATTTTACTATTTTGTAATTTAATAAATTTTTTTGAGTTTTTGTTATATCCATTGGATTTTCTTGATTGAATAAATTTGCATTGTATGTTCTTAATTCTTGAGGACCATGTGCAAATTGACATTTATCACCATAACTACATCCTTGAGGAGTGTTGTAGTGTTTACACATCATTGTTTTGTAACGTGCGTTGTTTTGACCCTAATTTTTTTTATTTTTTTTTTTTTTGGTGTTTTTATATGGGTATTTTTACTTTTTGAAGAGGTTGTTGTTGCATTTTTTTTTTTTATGTTTTTTTTATTTTTTTTTGAAGATTTTTTTTTTTTTTTTTTGGGGGGTTTTTTATTTATTTTTTTAAAAAAATAAAAAGAATTGAAAATTCAAAATTTTAAAAAAGTAAATTTTTTTTTTTTTTTTTGGTTATAAAGGATATTTCATAATTTAAAAAGGAGGTTGTTTATTTTTTTTTTTTTGGTTATGAAATCAAAAAGGATAAAGTAATTTTAAAAGTCATTGTTTTAAATTGATAATGAAAAAAATTAGATAAAAAATTTTTTGGAGAAATGTAAATTAAATCAATTTTGAAGTTAAAGGGATAATTTTTTAAGGAAGAAAATTTGAATGTATATGATTTTGATTTAAATAAAAATGATATCTTACATTTTGAAAAATTAAAGAAAAAAGTAAAATAAATATGTTTTTGAATTTCAAAATCATATTTCTGTTAATTATTCTTTAAAAAAAATAAAATTGATAATTGCAAGGATAATACTGTAAATTTAAGGATAAATATCATTGAATATTTTGATAATTTTATTATAAAAAAGAAAGTAATGTTGAATATGTTTTTTTCTTTTCATTACCCTTTTATTAATATGATATATAATATTTAATATAATTAAATAATTTTTGAGAACTATGAAGTTGTTTTTTATTTTATCTTTATTTTTTAATTTTATAATTATTATAATAAAATTAATATAAATTGAATGAAATAAATCTTTATTAATTATAAATAAAAATTAATTACAATTTAAATCAGAAAAATGAATTCCTCATATCAAATGAACAGAAATAACATGAGTCAATTTGATAGATTAAATAGAATATCAGATAAATTAAATAATGTAAATAATAATATAATTATATAGGCACCATTAATGCCAAGGAATTCAAAATTT
>JAJMZS010002963.1:0-97320 GCA_023807205.1 Isotricha prostoma | reverse complement strand
ATATAAAAAGAAATATTTTTTTATTTATTTAAACATGTTTCTTTTTAAGAAAATTAAAAATTAAATCAATAAATTGGTTTATAATATAGTTATTATTTAAAATATATTTTTTCAATTAATAAAGTCATATTTTTGAATTTATATATAAATTATAATTTGATTTTCAAATTTTAAATTATTTTGTTTAGAAAATTTTTTTAATTTCTTTCTTATTATTTGGATATCTGAAAATATTTTTAAATTTATATATTTTATTATTGTTGAATTTTTCTAAAATCAAATTATTATATACTTTATTAACATTACTTTTATTTCTTTTTTCAAAACTTAAAGTAATATCCTTTTCATATTGTTTATTTTTAAAATCATGAAAAATACTATCAAAAGGATTAACAAAAATTTCATTCTTAATTCTACGATTAAAATCTCTGATTCTTTCAGTTTGGTTATTTTTAATTTTAATTATTGATAATTTTTTTTTAAATTAAGTAACTCTAATAACTTAATTTCATGATATGAATTAATTAATGAAGAATTATTTCTTAATAATATATTTTGAAAAGGAATTTCTTTTTTTTTATTTCTTGATATTTCTTTATTTACATCTTTTATTACTTTTATTTTATTTCCACTAATTTTAATTTTTGGAAATAATTTAAAAATTTTTGACTTGTTTATTATTGAATTTTCCGTGTTTATTATATTGTTAAATTTAAACTAAATAAAAAAAAGATTAATTCATATTTATATTAAATAATTTTAAAATTAACTAAATTTTTTAATATTTATATTTATTCTTTTTCACTTTCTTCTTCTTCTTCTTCTTCTTCTTCTTCTTCTTCATTATCATTTTCATTTATATCATATTCTTCATATAATTCTTTTACAGTTATATTCTTTTTTACTGCAATTCTTCCTAAAATTTCTTGAGCAATATCTTTTAAATCATTATATTGATGAAGTAATTTGCATTTTTTTTTTTGATTTTCTTTATTTTTCTTTTCAATTTCCATTTTTAGATATTTTATTCTTTTAATCAATTCTTGTTTTTCTTTATTTATTTCTTCATTATCTTCACTTTGTTTTATTTCTTTGTTTATTTTTATATTATTTTCACTTTCTATTTTTTCTTTTTCTTCACTTGTTTCATTTATAATCTTTTTCTTTTCTGAAAAAGCATTTTTAATTGAATCATTATTTATTTCCATATAATAATATATATTATTATCATCTTTTTCAAAAGATTTTTCCTGAATTAATTTATCTTTATAAACTAATTCTTTAATTATACTTTTAATATATCCTTTAATAAAATTTTCTTCTAAATTTTCTAGCTCTTTTTTTTTTTGAATATCTTTTTTGAACTGTTCATAAAATTGATTTATTAAATCTTCTTCATAAAAAAAATTTTTACTGTTATTAATAAAAGATAAAATATTTAATTTAATTGAATTAGAACATAAACAATCCATATTTTAAATTTAAATATTAAATATTTAAATATTTAAAAATAAAAATTTAAAAAATCACAAATTAAAAAAAAAAATGACAGATTCACTATTTGATTCATTATATAATTTATTAAGTAACTCAGAATATAAAGAAGATATAGAATTATTTAAACAAGACATTCATAATATAAACAACTTATTAAAATCAGGAAAATGTTTTTTATCACCATATAAATTAAATGAGGAATTAAATCCAAAATTTGAAAATACATTAAATCAAATAGATGAAAAAAAATATTTAACTAAAAAAAACAATTATTCTTTTTCAGAAAAAAAAAAAATTTTTGAGGAATTAAAATTTAATAGTGTAAAAGAATTATCAGCAAAATATAATATTCCTTATTCTACTATTTTAAAATGGAAAATTTATGGAATTGAAAAAAGAATAAAGAAAAAGTTTGAAAAAAAAAATTGTTTAAGTGAAGAAACAATTGAAAAAGTTTTAGAATTATATCATAAATATCCTCCTGGAACTTTAACAAGAACTTTTTTTAGGAAAGAAGTTTTAAAAATTTCAAATTTAGAAAATTTTCAAGCTTCAAATGGATGGTTGGCTGGATTTGAAAAAAAATATGATTTAAAGTTCTTAAATATGAAATATGATAAAAAAAAAAGAATAGACAATTAAAATTTTTTTATATTAATAATATATTTTATTTTTTTAAAAATTTTTCTTATAAACTTTATTATCAATTTCATTTTTCATTATTTTTTTAATTAAAAATAAATAAATAATTTATTTCAATTTATCAAATATCTATAATTTATTTAAAAACAAATATTTATTCTAAAATTAATATTAAGACAATTAAATAAATAATTTAAATAATAAATAAAAGTTCATAAAATTATATTAAAAAATAATTAAAAAAATGAAACATTAAAATAAAATGCTCAAACGCTTATCAATAATTAAATAATTATATAATAATTAAAAATAAATAAGAATTGAATTTTATAGAATATTTCATAAATTAAAATAAAATCTAATTAATAAGGGTTTTAATAATAAAAATAATAAATTATTAAAGATTTATCAATGAATCCATTAACACCAATTTCTTTAGATGAAAACATTGAATTAAATGAAACATCATTTGAAAAAAATTTCTTTAAAAAAAAATATATATCAAAAGAAGAATATAAATCACCAAAAAAAATAAAAACTTTTAATATAAATTATCAAGGAAAATGGACAAAAAATGAAAATGAACTTTTTATACGTTGTTTAATATTATTTGGTGATAATTGTGAAATTGTAAGAATAATTTTATATTATTTTTTTTATAGTTACAAAAAAAAATTATAACTAGAACAAATAATCAAATTTATACTCATTTAAAAAAATTTTTTTATAATATACGTAATGAATTTTCTTTAAAAGAATCAAATGATTTTAAAAATTTTTGTTTTTCAAAAGAAGGTAGAAATCTTGCTAATTTAATTATTAATGGAAAAAAAAATTGTTATTCTAAATATTTAGTAAAAAAGTTAATTTTATCTATTTTTTCTCTTAATGGTAATTTAAATGAAGGAAATTATATTAATAATAAAAAATTAAATAAAAAAAATCGAGATATAAAAATAAAATATTTTTTGTTTGAAAATATTCAATTTTGTCCTGAGGAAGATAAAAATTTGTTAATTAATATTATTTTTAAGAATTGTTCATGTGATATTTTGAGAAAAATATTTAATATTGAATAAATCTTTATGATTATTAATTATTATTTTTTTTTTCTTTAATATAGATTAAAAAAATTATTTTATAAATTTATTATTATTCAAATTAATTATTATTATATAATTGAGTAGTTCAATTTAATCATCTTTTTAGAAGAATTAATTAATTTATTAAATTATTTTAAATATGATTAATACAATAAAGTAAATTTGATAAATAATCTCCCTTAATTAAATGTTATATAAGGGGAATAATATGATTTTTATTATTTAATATAATTTTATAAAAATAAAATATTTAAAATACTATAAAAAAATAAACTTATTAATTAAAAATATTTCAAAAAATCGATTAATTATTAATTATTAATTTTATTTATATATTCTTTAATTCCATTTAATTTCTTAGTAATATCATCAATTATTGTAATATTATTTTTCAAAATATCATTAATTTGATTTTCTTGAACATCATCTTTATTAAGAAATTTATTATTATCATCTTTAATTCTCTTATCTAAAATTTTTGCTTCTTCCTGAAGTAAAATAATGTTATTTGGATTATCTTTTTTTTTTGAAATTTGTGAATGCTCTACAGAAAAAGTTTCTGGAGAAATTGTATCATATAATTCATTATTTTCAGAAATAAAATTAATATTATTTTTAAATTCTTCATTTTTAATAAATTTAATATTTAAAGTTTCAACCATTTTAATAAATTCTTTTTGATTTTCTATTTTTGGTGCTCTATCAATTGAAGATATATCATTAAATTTAGTAGAACCATATTTTAATATTGAATTTACTTTATTTTTTAATATTTTATTTTTTTTTTCATTTTCTTGAATTTCATTTGTTAAGGTATTTGCTAAATTTTTCCATTTATCTTGTATTGAAGTAATATTTTTTATTTTTTCTAATAAAATTTCTCTTGAATTAGAAATATGAGTCATTAATATATTTTTTTTCATTTGTAATATTCTAATATCATCATTTCTAAGTCCAGTACCTATTAAGTCTGGAATATATTCAAAATTATTTTTATTTTTTAATTTAGAAGAAATAACAAAATCTGAAAATTTTCTTAAAAATAAAATTAATTTTTCTCCATTTGCAGAATCTAAAACACTTCTTCCACAAATTATATTATTTGGTAAAATTTGTTCTAATAAAGGATAAATTATATCTTTAAATGTTTTTAAATCTTTTAATGTTACTACTGGATAACATATATTTAACGTTGTTCTATATTCATCATTTAATGATAAAAGAAGAAAATTTATAATTTGACACATTAATGATGAATTTGATTTTTTAAAAGAATTTTGATTTAATTTTAAAGGAAGTTCTTGATTTATTAATATATCTTCTTTTTTTTCTAAATTACCTGATAAAATAGATAGATTTAATTTTAAAATATCATAATTTGATAAATTTATCATTTATTTTTTTTAATGTTTTTAAAATGTTAATGTTTTTATTTATAATTATTTTTACATTTTAAAATTTATATTATTTATAAATAATCAAAAACATGAAATATTAAATAAAAAAAGAATTATTTTTAAATAATAACTCATTTTAATTTTCTTCTGAAGAATTTTTACTATTTGTTAAACTATTATTAACACTATAATTTTTTTTCAATTTTAAATTTTTTTTATAATTATTTAAATTATAAGAATATTTAAATTTTGAATTTGGAATTAATTTATATTTTCTCCAATTAGTATTATTATTCTTAGTTAATTTAAATTCATTATTTAAAATATTATTTAATTTATCATTTCTTTTAATTTCTTTTTCACTATAATTTCTTTTTATAATATCATCTTTATTTATAATATTTATATTATTTGAAGAAGTATAATTTTGGAAATTATATCTGAAATTTAATTTATAACTATCTTCATATGTTTTAATACTTGGATTCCTTTTTATTAATTTAATAGGTTGTAAAACAATTTTTGAAGGTTTCCAAATAAATTCTTTTGAATTTGGAATATCAATATGTTTTTTTTTTGACTCTCCTTTATATTCATCAAAATATATCTTTTAATTATATAAATATTACTTTTTTTTTATTAAAAATATCATGATCAATTGGATATATTATTTTTTTTGTTGATTTAAATTTTCTTGAATAATTATTTGGCCATTCTGCTTTTGGATTTATTTTTGAAATTGGACTATTAGGAAAATAAAATTTCATTAATTTTATATATAATAATTATTTATTTAATACATATTGTTTTAATGATGATTAAATTTTTTTTAATATAATTGTTATAAATATTTTATTTTAAAATATTAATTGTTTTTTAATATTTAATTATTTTATTAATTTATATCAAACAACATCAAAATTATTAATACCCTTTTTAATTATTTACCCTTTTTTATTGGAATTGATAACCTTAAAAAAGAAAATAAAAACAAAATAATTTGATTTGAATGAATAATATTTCATCCAATTATATTGAGAATGAAATAAAAAAATTAACAATATATTCAAAAAGTAATAATCAATTTGAAATTCAATTTATTAATAAAATAGATTATTTATATATAATTGCAATAAATAATAATATAATATATGAAAAAAAAGTAACTTTAGATGAAATTAAAGAAGTAAAATTATTTTTTGATTACAATAATATTCATGATTGCTTAAATGAAATATATAATGGAATTAATCCAAATCAAAATTATAGTTTAAAATGTAATATTGAAGAAAAATCATCAAATATAATATTAAATATTCCTTTAAGAAATAAAAAATTTAAAGAAATAATTTTTATTTTAAATATAAAACAAAATGAAGAATATGAGGAAAAAGATTCAATAATTAATTCAAATGATAATTTTTCATACAACCAAATAAATGAACAATTGCAAAATCAAGAAATAGAAATTAAACAATTAGAAATAAAAAACAAACAAATAGAAAACAAATTAAATTCCTTAATACTACTAAATAATAAATTCAAAAAAAATATAAAATTAATTATTGAATATGAAAAAAAAGAAAAAAAAAACATAACTCAATTAATAAATGGAATAAATATTGATTCAAAAATCTTAAAAGATAAATTAGAATATAAAATTTCATTAAAAAAATGGATAAATCCATATAATCCATTTACAATAGAATTATTATTTAGATTATCAAAAGATATAAAAAAAGAAGAAAATAATATAAAAAAATTTCATGATAAATGTGATAAAATATCACCAACTTTAATTTTAATAGAATCAATGAATGGTAAAAAATTTGGGGGATATACAACTTGTACTTGGGACGGATTATGGGAAAATAAAAATGATGGTCAAACTTTTTTATTTAGTTTTGATAAAAATAAAAAATTTAAAAAAAAATTTAATTGTATTGATAATAAAGATATTTATGCTAATAAAAGTTGTGGTCCTTGGTTTGGAGGTAATGATTTATATTTTGAAAATAATATGCAAAAATGTAACTCTAATTTACCTTATTCTTTTTTAGAAAATAATGATTTGGTTGAAAATAATAATATGGAATTTGATGTTAAAGAAGTTGAGATTTATAAAATTGTTTTTTGATTTTTTTTTTGAATTTTGTTATTTTGAGATTAAAAACAATTTTTATATTTTATTTTATTTTTCCAGCTTTTTTTCTTATTTTTTATTTTATATGTTCGTAATTTTATTTTTGAATTTATAAAAATATTTTAGTGATATTATTATTTGAAAAATTTTTTTAATATTTTTATATTATTTAGTTAAATTTTTTATTATGGGATTTGATTTTGAAATTAAAAATATTATTTTTATTTTTTTTGGAATAAATTTATTTTTTCTTCATTTATTCTTTTTTTTGTGATTAAATTTATTATATAAGTATTTTAATATATTAATATTAATTAAAATTAATTAATTAATAACAAAATAAAAAAAATAAATTTATAAAAAAATCATTCAATTTCCCAATTGTTAAAAAGTATTAAATAAATAGAAAAAAAGATAATAAACTCTAAAAAATATATAATAAGAATTTAAAATAATAATTATATAAAGTTATGGTAGGTCTTTTAGGAATAATAACAGCAGGAACAACTTTTCTTTTATCAACAATTTTAAGTCCATTATCAACAAATCCACTATTTGTAGCAATGACATCTACATTTTCAAGTTATGGTTCTCCTATAGTGGGAGTTTTGGTTGAAATTGGACGTGAAATTTATAACAAGAGGCAAGATAAAAATGAAGGTGAAAAACTAATTAACAAATATACTAATTTAATCAATGAAAATATTAATAAATTAATTAATAATTTAGATTTTAATAATGAAGAAAGTATTAAAGATTATTTTTATTATGATTTATTATCAAAAGACATTGAAACATTATTATTAAATCAAACTAATATTAATTTTAAAAACTTTTATTTATTAAATGATGAAGATATTCAAAAATTAAACCCAATAAATCATATTAATTATTTAGTAATAGGAAATTCAGGAATAGGAAAAACAACATTAATAAATTCAATATTAAAATTATCAGGTAAAGAAAAAGGACAAACTGAATCAAATAATGCAAAAGGAATAACAAAAAAAATTACACCTTATAATAATAAAAATTATTTATCTTGGTTAACTTTATATGATACTGAAGGATTTGAAAAAGAAAGAGATTATAATTTAGATATTCAAAAATTTAATGATTTTATTGAAAAAAAAATTATTAATGGAAATTATAATGAATTCATTCATGGAATTTGGTATTGTATTGATGGAAATAGATTTACTGATATTGAAGTGAAGAATTTAATTAAATTACATAAAATTTATTCTACTAAAAATTTAAATATTATTGTAGTTCATACAAAAGGAAAAGATCCAAACAGCAAGAAATTAATAAAAAAAATTAGAGAAGATTTAGAAGAAAATTATAATATTAGAGATATTTTATATCTTTGTGTTGAAGCAATTGAAACTGAAATTATTATTAATGATTCTAATAGCATTAAAACTCAGGCTTTTGGATTGAATAAATTAATTAATTTAACTAAAAATTCGATTTCAAAATCTTTTTATTCGATTTACTTTACATTAATTCAAGGAATATTAAAAAATAAATTTAATCAAGAATTTAATAATGTTAAAAATGATTTTAATATTGAATTTGAAAATATTGAGAGTACACTTTTAAATACTTATAAAGAATCATTAAAAAAAATTATTACAAATAAATCTATTAGTTACATTAATTCTTTAGATTACAATAATATAAAATATGATTTGAAATTAATTGAAATAAAATCAAAAAATAATAATATTGAAAAATTGATAAAACAGTTTAAAATTGAATTTAATGATATTAGAAATAGATTTGCTAACAAAGATTTAATTGATAAATTGAAATTAATTTTTGAAAAATATATTTTCTTTAAATTAAATGAGTGTTTTGAAAATTTATTAAAAGAAATATTTCAGAATTTTATTTTTAAAAATTTAAATTCAAAAATAAATCAGTCTCAAATTTACGAAATAATTGAAAAAAATATTCAAAATTTCAATGATGAATTATAAATTATTATTATTAAATTATATATTAATTATAATTTATTTATAAACAATAAGAATATTTTTTTTTCTTTTTTCTAATTTAATTTGAAAAAAATTAATTATAAATTTTTATTTTGTTTGAAAAGATATATATAAAAATTATTTTAATAAAAACTTCTAATCCCCAAGTCTAATTTTTAGAAGAAGCTCTTTTATTACCTAATTTCTTATATCCAATATTCCCAGAATGAATTTTTCCTTTTAAATAATAATTATCATTATTTTTAATTTTTTCAATTGATTTAATTAATTTATTAGTATTAACTTTATTATTTTTTACTTTATTTCTATTTGGACTTTTTGCATTTAAATTATTAATATTATAATTACTCATAGTAGAAGTAAAAATTTTTTTATCAATATTAGAACAACTTCTATAAATTGAATTTTGATGATTAACATAATTTAAAGGAGGAGGAGATTGAGAATTAGTATTTATATCAATATTTCTTCCTTTATTTCTTGAAAATTTTTTTGTTTTTTGATCAAGGTAATTATTTATATTATTATGAATATTCATATCTATTTTTTCATTAATATTTATTTTATTATTTAATTTAGATGATAAAATATCTTGAAATTGATTATTTGATATATTTATTTGATTATTTATATTAATATTAACATTTTGAATTTGTTTATTATTATAATTTAAATTTGTGTTATTATTTGTATTTACACTATTCATTCTATGATGATGATTTGATTGTTTTAAATTATTTTTATTATTATTCATTAAAATTGCTGCTAATGTTATCTTCATTATTTCTTCATGATTATTATTATTATTATTGTTATTATTATTATTATTATTGTTTTTATTATTATTATTGTTGTTATTATTATTATTGTTGTTATTATTATTATTATTTGAGAAATTTGTTACTGTATGACTTATCGGAATTTTTTTATTTGGAAATTTAGAATTTCTTGAAATTATAGAATTTTTACTTGATATTGGTGAATTAACTTTATTTTTTGAATGACTATTATTTTGTTTTCGAATACTATTATTATTTGTATAATTAACATTATAAATATTATTATTTATATTATTCTTTTTTGAAAAAGGAATATTTGAAGTTGAACTTACATTTTTTTTATTACTAATTTTATTTGCTCTTAATAAATTATCAATTGAATAAATATTATTTCTATGTAAAGAACCATTTTTTTGTAATTTATTAAGTAAATTTTCAACATTTTGTGTTTTTAATAAACTAATTCCTTTTTTATGATTAACATTACTATTAATATTATTATTAAATAAATCAAAAGTTTTATATTTAGAATCATTTTTAGTTAATGAATGAATATTTTGATTAGACATTGAATTATTTTGGTTTCTACTTTTTTTCCAATTAAAATTAATTTGACTTTTAGTATAATGATTATTTTTATCATTATTGGTACTATCTTTTAAATTACTATTTTTATTTAAACTAAAATTTGATTTTTTTTGGCATAAAGAAGTATAAGATAATAATTTTGAATGTTTAATTTTATTATTTCCAGAATTACTTAAATAATGATGAATTTTAGGTTGAGGATATTTTTTATTTTTAAAATCTTTTTTTTTTCCATTAATAGCATTCATAATATTTAATAAAGAAACTTCACTTGAATATTTAGTATATAAATAACTTTGATTAGGAATAAAATCATTACTTTGTAAATTAATAGTTCCTTCTGAATTTTCATCAATTTGTTTTTTAATAGTTTGATTAAAAATAGTTTTTTCTATTTTTGATTTTGATACTTGATAACTATTTGATGACTCTTCATCTTCAAATAAACCATCATCAAAATTTTTATCTTTTTTATTTCTAAAATTTTGATTATAATATAATTCTGCTTTTTTTTCACTATGTTCTTGTATTATTTCATTACATTCAAAATCTGAAAATGTTGGTTTACAAAAAAATTTTAAATAATTTTTATAAAAATTTGCAAATTTTGGAATTCTATCTTTACTTTCAATATTTAAATAATATCTTTTTAAAAATTCATCTATATAATCTAATATCATGTAATCTTTAAATATTGTTACTAAATGACAATTTTTATTAAATACTAATACTTCCATTATGTAATTCATGTAATTGTCATATTCATTTTCTGGAAAGTATGTTTTGAGAAATAAATTATTTGTTATTTTTTCTATTTCTTTTATTGTGTACTTTGGCGACTTTTTTAAAAATGTTTCTTTATTAAATGTAAATTTTGATTTGTTCATATTTTTTTAATTTTTTTGTTTTTTATTTTTAATTGTTTTTATTTTAGAATAATTTAAATTTAATTATAAGAATATAAATAAAATTTTATATTTTTAAAAGTATATTTTCATTTTTTTCTAATATGTATAATTCAAATTTTAATTTTTTTAGATATATATTAACCTTATTATATAAATAAAAACAATTTAAAATTAAATAATCATATAATTGATTTACCTAATCAATATATATATTAACTCATATTATTTTGACTTTTTTATATTTATTTTTATTCACAAATTATATACAATTATTAATTTTTCATATTTTTCATTGATTTTTATATTTTTGTTATTTGTTATTTTTATTTTGAGGGTGATAAATTTCATTAATGATTGGCAAAAAAATATTTTCTTTTGCATTAATATCATCGATAAAAATTTTTTCATTTTTTACTTCAAAAATAGGATTAGTTTGAATAGTATTTTCCTCAGTTGAAAATAAATTTTTTGCCATTGATTTCTTTTGTATTGCATCTAATTTTTCTATTAATTCATTACAATAAATTTTATTTTTATTTTTTCCAAACTTGGTTTTAATAAAATCTTTTTTTGAATGAAGATTAGAATTATATGTAATTTTATTATTATTATTTATTTTTTCAATTATATGATTATTTTCAAATAAATTATTATTTTCATATTGCTGTTTAAGAAATTGCTCTTCACTTTTATTATTATTTACTTTATTGTTATTATTATTATTATTATTACTTATTTTTATATCATCTTGTAATTTTTCTTTGTTTTTTTCTTTTAAATGATATTCATAAGTTGAAATACCTTTATAAATAAAATAAGTATGAGCAATAAATAAATAAGTTAAAATAATTCCAACACAACAATTTATTAAAGAAATGATAAAAGTTAATATAAATTTCAATTTCTTTTTATCTTTATTTTCACAATTGATAAAAACATATATTCCAGTAGAAAAAATGAAAAAAGAATTCAAAATTAATATTAATAAAAAAATATAAAAAAATGAATAATTATATTTTCCAATACAATTATTTAACCAATTACAATGATGGTCAAAATTTTCTATACATTTATTACATTGTTTACAATGTTTACTTTTATCAGAAATATTACTACAGCATATAATACAAAAAGGTAGATTTTTAGAAATTTCTAAAATATAATGTTTATTAATTTTTAAAAATTCTTTTTTTTTTTCAATTTCTTTTTTAAATAAATTATCAGATGGATCTATGATAGTTAAATTAAATGCAAAAAAAAAAACTAAAAAAGATAAAAAAATAACAAATATTATTATTATATTTTTTAATTCATTTTCAATTTTTGAAATTGGAATTGTAAAAAATAAAATAAATAAAGGATTAATCAGATAAAAAATCCAAGTAATTATTTGTTGCCATGGATAAGGATAATAAAAACCATTTTTTTTATATTTTATATTCTTATATGAAGAATTGTTTATCTTATTATTTATTTTTTTGTCAATTTCTTTTTTTTTATTTAAAATTAAATGATTAGTATTTAAATTTGATATTTTAAATGATTTAAGTTCTGAATGAATTTTGTTAATTTTATTTTTATTAAAATTTACTTTATCATTTATGGAATTCACAATATTGTTATTTTGATTATAATTTGATTGGGAATTCATATATTTGATTTTTTAATTTATAATATAATATTCATATAATTCAAATAAAAAGTGGAATCATTATATATTAATCACAATATTTAATATTAAATAAAATTTATTATTAATTATTTTTAAAATTTTTTTTATTTAAAAATTATTAACTTTTTTCTTTTTCTTCTTCTTCATATTCTTCTTCATAATTTTCATTATCACTCTCACTTTCATTTTTATTATAATTCATTGCTAATAAAATATTCTCTTTTAAAGTTTTTTTAGGATCAATTGGAAATGGTTCTTCATTAATAAAATTTAAAAAATTACTAATTTTTTCTTCTGTAATATCATTATTATTATAACCAAATTTTTTAAAAAAATTTTTAATATATTCTCTTTCATTTCCAGGTTCACAATCTAAATTTAATAAACATTTAATTTTAATAAATGTTTCACTTAATTTTTGATATTTTTCTTTTTCTGTTTGTATAATATCTTTCTTACTTTTTTCTTCTTTTAAATTTGAAGTTTTTGTTATTACTATTGGTAAATTACTTAACGTTGTTCTTGTTAAAAATTCTTTATAACCATTTTGATTATTTTTTCCGGTTGAATAAGTTTTATTGTGCTCATTTATTTTTGGTTCATTTTTATTAAAAAATCTATTTTTGAAAGTTTCATTTAATTTTAAAGGTGAATTTTCTTTAAATGGATTTTTTATAAAATAATTTGAAATACTTTTTTCATTTAATTTATAATCATTATCTTTTTCATTTATATTATTATTTATAATTTTTGTATTATTAAATAAGAGTTTTGAATTTAAATGTAATGGTTGAATTCTAAATGTATTATTTATATTTATTGTCTTTTTTCCTTCAGGTGTCAATAAATTATTATTTCTTTTAAAAGGTATATTAAATGTATTTATTGAATTTTTAAATTTTTCTTTTAAAAAATCAAAATCTCTATTTGAAAAAATTTTATTTTTTATAAAACTTTCTGATGTATTTTCTAAGGATGATGATTCTGTTTTTAATATATGAATTTCATTTCTCATTATATTATTAAATCCTAATTTTTTATTTTTTGATTCATGATTATTTGAATTTATTTGATTTTCTGTTTTCATTCTTTTAAAATTAAGTGGTATTTTTACTAATTTTAATGTTTTTTTCATATTTAATTCATTTTCATCTTTCAAATTGTTCGACATTAAAAAAAATTAATTTAATTTAAAAAAAATAAATAAGAAGAATAAGGAAAAAAAAATCTAAACAGTTCAATCAAGTAAACATATTTAAAAATATTTAGAAATATAATTATTTAATTTTTATTCTTTTTATTAATTCTTTTTTTTCCTTTATAATAACATATAATTAACTTTTTATAATAACTCCCCTCTAAAATTATCATATAAAA
Organism: Isotricha prostoma; assembly: GCA_023807205.1. Lineage (NCBI taxonomy): Eukaryota > Ciliophora > Litostomatea > Vestibuliferida > Isotrichidae > Isotricha > Isotricha prostoma. The sequence goes on along the minus strand of JAJMZS010002963.1, from coordinate 83,211 downwards.
AAATAATAAAAATAATAAATATATCAAAAAATTTAATACCTCCCGCTATTAATTTATTTTTTTTCCCTTTGTAAAATAAATGGATTAAAATAAATAGATTCATTATATTATACATTTTATTATAATAAATATTAAAACTAATATAATAATTCTTTTAAAAATTGATTTTTTTATCTATAATTTATATTTTATATTTTAAATTATGAATATTATTCTAAATTTAGTATTTTCCTAGAATAATATATTTTAAAAATCTTCATTTAAAATATAATATAAATTAAATGTCATTTAATAATAATCCATTTATTTCAAAACAAAATAGTAACAAATGTCACATAGCAAATTGTTTAGAATGTTTAAGCTTTAATGAATGTAAATTATGTAAACCAGATTTTATTTTTGCAGAAAATAAATGTTATTTAAAAGAATGTTCTATATTTGGAAATCAATGCAAATATTGTACTGAATTTGATTGTGTTTCATGTAAAAAAGGATATAAAATTTCATATGGTTTTTGTGAAAGAGATGAGTATTTAGCTTTTTTAGAAAGATTTTTAGGTATAATTTTACCAATTTTTTTATTATTCGTAATATTTATTTTTATAATTATATATCGAAAAAATAAAAAAAAATCAAAACAAAAAATAGTAAAAGCTGAAATAATACAAAAAAAAAGACCATCAACAGGGCAATATATAATATATAATAATAATACACAAAATAATAATAATATAATATTAAAAAATGATGAAAAAAAAGAAAATGAAAATATAAATGAAGATAATAATATTAATAAATGTAATGAAAATGAACAATTTATTAATTTTGAAGATTTATGTTCTGAATATTCAACTGGATCAAATAATTGTGTAATTTGTGGTAATAAAAAAATTTTTTCATTTTCAATTTGTGGTTGTGGTTTATGTAGAGAACATTCAATTACACATAATTTAATTTGCCCAAATCATAATATTGTTTTAAATATGAAATTGTATATTAAAAAAACTTTTAATGATGTTGAAATTATTCCTATTGATAAAAGTAAATATGTTAAATTATGTTCTGTTTGTAATATTGAACCTGCTACTATGGATTTTAATTGTGATTGCTCTGTTAAAGTTTGTAATAAATGCTTTAATGATAATGTTTATATTTTTAATATTAAAAGATGCCCTGGATGTAATAAAGAATATGTTGAAAAATAATTTTTTTTATTGTTTGTAATATATATTTTATTTTACGAATTTTTTAATTTATTATTAATTAATCTGAATTTTAGTTTTATAAATTTATAGGTTTGAAATGATAATTGAATTAAAAATAATATTTAATTTTATCGTAAATTTAAAAAATAATTTTTTTAATGTTTTTTTTAATTTTAATAACGAATTTTAATATTGAAATATTAAAATAATATTATTCAAATATTATTCAAGAAAAATAATAGTCAAATATTATTTATGAATAATAATATTAAAATAATATTTAAGTAAAGATTTTTTTAATAATTTAATTTATCAATTTCTCTTTTTACAACATTTAATTCATTTTTATTTAATTCTTTCAATAACATTAAAACACAATTTAATACATTATTATTTCCTTTATTCTCATTAGAAAAATTATCATTATCTCTATAATCATCTTTAAATTTTTTATTTTTTTGCTTAAAATCTTCAGAATAAAAATTATCATTAACAACTTTAGAACTAGAATTTCTTTTATTTCTATAATTATCATCTCTTCTCATATCATTATCAAATCCTCTTTCTCTTTCTCTTTCTTGGTAAGTTGGTGCTTTTTTAACAAAATTATTTTGATTATAATCATCATCATATTGATTATATCTATTTCCTTTATTAATAATATTATTATTTTTTCTTTGATTTAAATTTCTATCATCATTAAAATTATCATTACTATTTCTTTGGTAATCATTAATATCATCATCATAATTATTAGAAGATAAATTTTTTTTATTTTGTGTAGGAAGTGCATTAAAAATTCCTTTTTCTGCATTTAATCTTTCTTCTTCTGTTATTAAAATATCATCTAATTTAACTAATTGAGGAAGTGCACTTATTATAATATTTCTATAATTTGGATTATCTGCAATTGGATTTTCTTTTAACCATAAAATTTGTAAATTTTCACAATCCATTAAATTTTTAATTTCATTTAAATCTGATATCATATTATTTCTTAAATATAATTCTCTTAAATTAGGTAATCCTGCAAATGGTTTTAATGATCTTATTTTATTTACACTTAATGATATTATTTCTAAACTTGGCATTTCTTGAATAAGAGATACATCATCTAAATTTGTTCCCCATAGATTTAAGTTTTTTATACTTCCTAAACGATCACTTCTTATTTTTTGAACTATTAATTCTCGAGTTAGTTTTTTTGACATTTTTAAAATTTTTATTTATATATTAAATTAAAATTAAATATAAAATCTTAATAAAAAAATTATTATTAATAATGTTATATTTTATAAAGTTAAATAATTTTGTAAAATTAATTACAATAAAAATAAAATTAAATGAATATAACTTAATAGAATTATAAAATTTAAAAAAAAAATATATAATTTATAAAAAAAAAACTGAAAAAATAAAGGAAAAAAATAATATAAAAACTAATAAAAAATGAGTAAAGAACCAGAAAATAAATTACCACCAAATTTTAATCAGCAAGAAGATATAGAACATCCAGGAGATATTCATGAAGAAAATAATAATGAAGATAATTTACAAAATGAAAATGAACAAGAAAAAAATATAAAAAGTGAAAGACAAGAATATTTAGAAAAAAAAATAGAAAACTATAATTTTAAAATTAATACATCAAAACTAATTGAAAATGCTATGAAAGATATTCAAGAAGATTTTAAACAAGATAAAATTAATTTAAGTGAAAATGTTAAAAATGTAAATAAATTAATTGAAAAATATGAACAAAATGAAAAAAATCAAGATAATTTTACTTTAAATGATAAAAAGAATATTTTAAAAAAAAAAAATTTACAAAAATTAAAAAATTTAAAATTAGATAAAGATAATTTATTAAGGAAAATACAAAAATTAGATTCTCAAAGAAAATTAATAGAAGATGAAGGAATGTTAAATTTAAATGAAGTTGATAAAAATTTAAAAAATGAAGAATTAAAAAAAATAAAAAAAGATTTAACTGAAAATAATGAAAAAATAAATCAAATTGAATATAATATGAAAAATATTTTAGCAGAAGAATCTGGATTAACAAAAGATGAAAAATTAAAAGAATTTATTAACAATTTTGAAAGAGATAAAGAAATAATTGAAATTAAATCAAGAGATTATTTAAAAAAATATAATGAAAAAAAAAAAGAATATAAAAAAAAAGAAAATAAAATAAAAGAAATTGAAAAAAAAGAAAAACAAAAAATTTTTGAATATGAAAAAAAACAAAATGAAATTATTTTAGATAAAGCAAAAGAAAGACAAATGAAAGAAAAAGAAAAAAGAGAACAAATAAAAAAATTAATAGAAGATAAAGAAAAAGACACTTTAGAAAAGTTAAAAAAATTAAAAGAAGAAAAGCAATTTGAAGATCATTCAAATATGAAAGAAAAAGATTATTTATATAATAAATATGAAGACAATTATATTAAAAATCAAAATAAAAAAATGATGGGAATTTTAAGTGAAAGAAAAAAAAAATATCATTCATTAATTAAACAAGAAGATTTAAAAGATTTTAGAAAAGAAATGAAAAAAAAACTAAAAGAACAAGAAAAAAAACATGAAGAAGATAAAAAAACTTTAATTGAAGAATGGAGAAGTAGAAATAAAAATTTACCTAAATTTAAAACTTCAATTTTTCAAACTTATGAAATTGAAAATAAAAAAATAAGAGAATTAGAAGAATTTAAATTATTAAATAGAAAAAAATCATATGAAAAAAAACTTTTATATTCAAAAAATAATGTCGAAAGACCAGAAGAATCAGAAAAATTAAAAAAAATAAGAGAAGATAATATTTTAAATTTATCTGAAAAAACAAGAATCAAAAAAGATCATAGTTTTAAACATAAAAAAAATTATTTAATTAATAATGAAATATTAAAAAATTTTAAATATAATTATGAATTAAAATTAGATGAAATGGATCTAAATAATCCTTTAGGAACTTCAGTTCAAATTCAAAAAGCAATCAAAAAAAAACCAAAAAAATTATTATATCCAGATGATAAAAAAATAATTGTTAAACCAGAAAAAAAAATTAATTATTTAGATGAATTTACAAAAGAAAAAAGTGATATAAATGATAATAATAAAATAAATGGTGATGAATTAACTAAAAAATGGGAAAAAATTATAAATAATAAAAAATCACCTTTTAAATAAAATTTACAAAAAGTACAAAATCAAGCTAACTATTTAGTACAAAAGGCTTATGAAAATGAAAATATTTTAAGAATTAATGGAGGAATTGAAAAAAATCCTCTTTTAGGAAAGAAAGTTTCTAATTTGTTAATTGATTCTATTCATGCTAAATTAAGTATTATTGATTCTTTAGAAAATAAGTAATAATAATAAATGAGTGTTAAATTATATTATAGTTAATTTTATTTATATTTTTTTTATGATGTTTCAATTTTTTTTTATAAAATATTATTTTTTTAAATATTTTTCAAATATTAAAGAATTATTAAAAGGAATTATTAATTATAATATTTTTAAACAACTTTTAAAAGAATTATTTCTTGATGAATATAATATAAAATTTACTGCATTTATATTATAATTTTTAAATGATAAAAATTTATATAAATAATATAAATATATATGGACATATAAAAAATGTATTAAAAAAAACTTTTTAAAATTATTTATAATAAAATAAAAACAATATTAATATACATAAATTAATATACATAAATTTTTAATATAAAAATATCAATTATCATACATAAATTTTTTTTTCTAACATTTTTATTTATGATTTGTTTCTTTAATATTAGTTTTATTATCATCATCATCTTTAGCATTAATAATATTTCCCAAATCTAAAATATAATCAACATACGATTCATCTAAATTTTTATTTTGTTCATTAATTAATATTGGTTCATTAACACTTTCTTTTAAATTTTCAACATCAACATCAATTTCGTTAACTTGTTTATTATAATTACAACATTGAAAATTAATAGAAAAAATTTTTTCAAAAAATGTTAAATTTTGTTCAAAAGAAAATGAAAAAAAATGTCTTCCAGAAATTAAATATTCAGTATAATCTTTATTATTAAAAATATTTAAATGAATATTTTTTTTAAGATAAAATAAAGTACCAAATTTACTTCCTTTATCAATAACATATAATTTATTATTTTTTCTTATTATATTACAATGAATTCTACTAACACTAATATCTTTTAATTTAATTCTATTTGTTTGAGTTCTTCCAACTGGAATTTCATCATAATCATCATTAATTTTAAATACTATTATTCCTCTTCTAAAAGTTTTTTTTTTACTATCATCAAATAATATATAATCACATATTGAATATGAATCAAAATTATTTTCAATATCAACCATATGTAAAATAGTATTTTTATACTTTAAATATTTTGGATATTCCATTTTACATATTTCACATTCAAAATTATTCCAAAAAAAAAATTTAAAATTTTCATCTTCTTTTTTTTGTATTTTTGCTTCAATACATTGTTTTAAACATTTATAATGAATAAATTGCATTGAACCAATACATTTACAAGGAGAAATTAAAGGATTATTTAAATTACTATCTCCAGAATAACAAATTCGACATAAATATTTTGAATTTGAATTTTGAGAATTATTATCATTATTTTTAAATTCATCATAAAATGTATTATTCATATTTGAAATATTATTATTTACTGAATTTGTTCCATTATTACTTAAAAAATGATTTGTATTTTGAAAATTTGATTGATTCATTGATGTTTGTAAATTTATATTTTTTAAATATATTTTATCAAATTTTAATCTTACTCTTCCTAATTTTATTATATCTCCTACTTTAATTTCTGTTTCTATATTTTTTGGAGAAATTTTCCATGTTCTTGTAATTTGATTTTTATATTTTATATTCTTATTTAATTCATTTGATAATATTGGATTTTGAATTTGGAAATTGTTATTTTTATAATTTAATTCACTTAATATTAAAAAATTATCTCTACAATTATCATTTGATTCCATTTGAAGTTCAGTTAAGGAATTTATTAATGATATTTTTTCATTATTACTTATTAAGTATGATTTTGACGAAAAATTGTTTATTTTTATTTCATTTATTTTTACATCATCTGATTCAAAATCAAATAAATCTTCTGTATCTTTATTCCATATTTTTGTATGAATTACACATGTACTATAAAATTAACAATTTTATATATTACAGATTATTGTTTTGAGTATTTGACATTTTTTTATTTTTGAAAAATGGAATAAGTTAAAAATATATATTTTATAAATTTTAATATTTTATTATATTATTTCATTTATAAATTAATATCTTTTTGTATTGATTTGATGGTTGATAAAAAAAAATTATTTTTTTATTTAAATTGTAATTAAACATACTAAACCAATTTTAATAAATTAAATAACAAATATAGAATATATAAATGTTGTTCAATTATTATTATATTATGTTTTAATTATCTTCTTATGAATTAAAAATTTGTAAAAAGAATATATTTTACAATTTGTATTATTTTTATTAATGAATAAGTAAATATATATTAAGTTATATCTTTTAATAAATAATAATTAAAATAATTGATATTTTAAAACATTTATTAAATAAAATCCTTTAAATATTTCCTGAGAACTTCTTTTATAAAAAAATATAATTTTGATTTAAATTTAAATTTTTACAAAATAATATTCATTTTTGTATTTATCATATCTGATGTTATGAATATTTCTTTATCTTTTATTTTTATCTTATTATAAAAAATGAGTTTTAGATTAGTTTTAACTCTTTTAAAAATAAATTTTAAAATAGTAAGTTATTTATGAAAGTCTATTCTTTGCTTTTTTAATTTTCAATTAATTCATAAAATTTATTATCTATTTTTCTTCTTTTTAAAATAATAAATTGAATTAATTAATTTTCATATGTAAATAACCTTTTAATCTTAGTTTCCATTTTATGAATAATTATTGAGTAATGATTTTAATATATTAAAATAAAAAGATTAATTTAATTATAATATATGATTATGAGTTTTTAGAATTAATAACCGAATTATTGATTTATAAAAAATATTGTAATAATAGTAAATAATGTGAGGTGATTTGATTTATAATTGAAATCATATTTTAATATTGATTGGATTTCTTTAATTGTAAAAAAATTTTAAAAATGCTTTTAATTTTTGAATTTTTTATTTTATTTTTTGAATTTATAATATATCCATATGATAATATTAATCAAATCTAATTTTTTTATAAATAATTTTTATTTATTAATTTTTCAGAATAGAAATTTTTAATAAATTATGGATTATAAAGGAATTTATTATGGAGATAATAAAGTCCAAAAAGTATATGAATATGGAGCACATTTTAGTTATTTTGATTTATATAAAAAATTAGAATTATTAAAAGGAATAAATGACGAAGATAATAATAATTCCATGAGAAATAAAAGTAATGAAAATCAACATCATATAATGTATATAACGGATAAATCAAAATATACAATATTATCAAGAAATAATAATAAAATATATTATAATAATCCTAATACTCAAAATCCAAATAATAAAAAAATTGAGAATACGGTTAAAATAAGAAAAAAATCAGTACATTTTCCAATTGATTTTATTAATGATAATATTGAATCTTATCATAAAAATAAAAATACAAATTTAAAAAAACAGGAAATTAATGAAAAAAATATATCTAATCTGAAATTAAATCAAAAAAATATATTTAAAATTAATTCAGATAATGTTGAATATTATAAGAATTTAAATATTAATAATAAAAATGATATTAATAATCATAATTTTATTCATTTAAAACATAATAGTTTAGATAATTATAATAATCAAAATATTACAAATAATATAAATTTAAGTGTTCGTACAAGAAATATTAATTATCCTTATAATGTTTCTGATTACATTAAATCTGTTGAAAATAGAATTAGTAATATTATATTTAGTCATAGAGAAAAAAATAATAATAATAATAATGACGTTTATTTTAATAAAACTATACATCCAAAAAATAATAAATTCATATATGGTTCTCCAAATGTTTATCGAAAAAAATTGAATAATATTAATATACAATCTGGGAAATATATTAATAAAGATTTAATTAATTATAAATTAAATCCAAATAGATTTAATTCAGGAGATAATATTTTTAATAAAAATATTGAATGTTTTTCAAACTATAATATTTATAAATAAATAAAATTATATATAAGGTAAAAATAAAATTTTTTTTTAAAATTATTTTTTACTTTTTTAATAATAAATAATTAGAATATTGAATATTGAATATTTGTTTTCTTTTGAATTTTTTATAGAATAAAAATGCATTATTATTTAATATTTATATTAATTTAACTTTTTAATTTATTTTAAATTTAATATTCCTAATATTATAAACTTATAACACCAAAAAATAAATATTATTAATTAAATTTACAAACAATTAATTTTTAATAACTAATTTATAAAAATTTTTTCGAAAATTTTTTAAATCTATTTCATTACTTTCAATTAATCTTTTAAAATTTTTATGTTTTTCTTCAATTTTATCATATCTAATTTCACGTAAAATTTTATTTTTTGGTTTTTTTCTTTCATTTAATATATTCATCATAGCTTTAATATCAAAATTTTTATCTCCAACAATTAAATCATCAAAATATTTATTAAAATTATTTTTTCCAGGTTTAAATCTTTCAGTAATAAATTCATCAGTGTCAATAATCATTTTATTATTAAATTTTTTTAATCTTTTATTACATTTTCCAATCATTTTTTTATTATATTTACTATTAACTTTTTTTTTATGTTTTAAATTATGAATTTCAACATTTGCATCTTCTGTTAAATTATTTAAAGAAGAAAAAAGATATTGATTAATTGAATTTGAATCATAATTATTTAATAAATCATTACTTAAATTTCTACTTTTTTTATTAATTGTTCTTTCTGTTAAACAATGAATTTCTGGTAAAGAATTATTTGTATTAATTATGTTATTATTATTATTTAAATTTTTATTTTTATTTATTTTATCATTTATATTTAATAAATTTTGTTTTCTTAATGATTCTCTTATTTTTATTAATTTTTCATTTTTAATTGATAATTTATTAAATATATCATTTCTTTGAGATGATGATATTATATTTTCTGATAATACTTTTTTATGTCTTGATGATATTTCTGGTGATTTACTATTTATTAATTTTATTTCATTATAATTTTTAGATTTTGATAAATTTCCAAATTTCAATGTATTAATTCCATCATCTACTTTAGTAGAATATTCTTTTATTGATATTGGTAAAGATGGTAATTTTTCATTAAAAGGAACATAATTAAAAGGTTTTACATTAACTAATTTCATTTCAGCTTTCATTTAAAATTAAAAAATAAAAAATAATTTTTTAAAAATAAAAAATAAAATTAAATAAAAAATCTGAATAAAATTACTTTCTCAAAAAACTAATTTAAAATTAAAAAAAAAAAAATTAAGAATATCAATTCATTAAAAAAAAATCTCTTATATAAAAATAAAAAAAATATTTTGCATTTATTTTAAGAATAATAATATAACTTAGCTTTTTTCTTAGCTTTAACTTGATTAATACCTTCAACATAATCATTATGTGAAACTTCACTAGCACCTCTCCTAAGAGCAATCATTCCAGCTTCAACACAAACAGCTTTTAACATAGCTCCATTAAAATCATCAGTCATTCTAGCAAATTCTTTAAAATTAACCATTTTTTCATTATAATGCATTTTCCTAGAATGAATTTCCAATATTTTAGTTCTCCCTTCTTCATTAGGCATAGGAAATTCAATTTTTCTATCAAGTCTCCCACTTCTTAACAAAGCAGGATCAAGAACATCAGGTCTATTAGTAGCAGCAATAACTTTAACAGATTCATTAGAAGAAAAACCATCTAATTGATTAAGTAATTCTAACATAGTTCTTTGTACTTCTCTTCCACCAGAAACTTCAGCACCACTTCTTTTTAAACCAACAGCATCAATTTCATCTATAAATATTATAGTAGGTGCTTTTTCTTTAGCTAAAGCAAAAGCATCACGTACCATTTTAGCTCCATCACCAATAAACATTTGTACTAATTGTGATCCTGCTAATTTTAAAAAAGTAGCATTAGCTCTTGAAGCAACTGCTCTTGCCATCATAGTCTTACCAGTACCAGGTGGACCATACATTAAAACACCTTTAGGTGGTTTTATACCAATAGCATCAAATAAGTGTTTTTTTTCTATTGGAAATACAATAGCTTCTTCTAATTCTTGTATTTGCTTATCAACACCTCCTAAATCAGAATATTTTTCAGTTGGTTTTGTATCAAGTTCCATTACTCTTACTCTACTATCATATTCACTTGGTAATTTCTCATATATTAAATATGTATCTTTATTAACTCCTACTAAATCCATTGGATGAAGATCTTTTGCATCAACTAATCCTGTTACTGGGAGAAATATTGTTGAACGCATTGTTGTTTTTATTATTACTCCTTTGTTGTTTAATTTTGATTTTTCTTGATTTAAACCACTTCCTTCATCTTTATTGTCTATCTCTTCTAAATCAAATATTTCTGCAACGTTTGATATTAAATGAGGTAAACCACATGACATTGTTAATTTTTTTTTGTTTTCTTTTATACGAGAATTAAATTTTTTTATGTCTACTTTCATTTTATTTATGTCACCTTTAAATGTTTGAGTTTGGGATTCTAATGATTTTATTTTTGATTTTATTTGATCTAAGGGAAGAGATGATATTTCGGTTTTCATTCTTTCTATATAGGCGTTTAAGTCTTCTTTTGGTTCTTCTTTTGATGGTTTTTCTTCTTTTTTTGATTGGTCTTTCATTTCTATGTCTTTTTCCATTTTTTTTTTACTTTTTTATTTTTAATATGGTTTTATATTTTTGTTTTTTATTTTATGTTTTTTTTTATTTTTTTAATTTTTTGGAGATTACTTTTAATTTTTTATATTTTTTTTATTTTTTTTTTATTCATTTTTTTTTGTTTTTATTAACGTTTTTTATAATATATTATTATTTTTATACATCAAATATTTTGAATAATTTTTTTTAGGTTTTAAAATGGAAGAAAAAGGGAAAAATCTATTTGATAATATTGAAAGTCCAAAATGTTTATCTAAATTAAATAAAATGATTTCTAATTTATTAGGTTATGAGAATAATTTGAAATCTTTAATCAAAAATATGAGTCACAAAAAGAATTCAAAAAAATTAAATAATTCCGATTTATCAATTGAAGAAGATAAAATAAAATATCATAGAATTTCTTTATTAATAGATGATTCAAAATTAAAAAAATTCAATTTAGAAGATTATAAAAAAAAATTAAAACAAATAAATAAAGAAGAATTACAAAAAAAATTAAGCAAAAATATTTATAAATATAATATAAGCAACCAAAAGAAAAAAAATATTGAATCAATAAAAAAACATAATATATCAAAAGTATTAAAAATATATAATCCAAAATATGATTTAATATTTAAAAGAATACCAAATGTAATTTTTTCATATCCAAAAATAATTCAAAAGAATAAATCAAATGCAAATATTTTATTAAAAAATCCAAAAAAATTAAATGATTATATAGAAAATAATAAAAAAAATAATAAATCAGAAAATAATTCTCCAAATAAATCAATGCACCCTAACAAAGATTTAATTTTTAATTCTCAAAAATCAAAAAATGTAATTAGTAGAAATAATTTACCAAGTATAAATTATCATATTGATGATTCTATAAAAAAATTATCAAAAATAAATTATCTTACTAAAAATCATTCAGATAAAAATTTTACTAGTTTATCAAATAATAAAACAAATAAAACTGTTTTAAATAAAAGAATTTATTATTATCCAGATTATAGTAAAATTTCAAAAAAAGATAAATTAGAATATTCTAATAAAATAAATAAAAATGATAATTTATTAAGTGAAGCAAGTATTGGTTCTTATGATCCAAAATATGATTTTGTAATGGAAAAATCACCTGAATTTTCTTTTACTAATAAATATTGTTTTGATAATGTTTCATTTCGAAAATTTATTATTAAAAAATTATGGAGTGGATATAATAGAAGTTTAAATGAGGAATATCAATTAGTTGAATTACCTCCTAAAATTAATAATGAATAATTGTAAATTTTATTTATTTTTTTATGGGTTATAAATTATATAATATTGGTTTTTAAACTTTGGGTTAAAAGGTTTAATTTATATTATTAACTTTACTTATTTTTTTTATATTGTAATTAAATTTTCAATAATTATATTTAATAAATTATTAAAAAAATAAAAAATATAAATTTTATATTATAGAAAATTTGAAAAATAATTCAATTAAAAAAGAAATATTCATAATAAAAAGAAAATTTTATAAAAAAAAACTGAAAAATTAATAAATAAATGAAGTTAATTAGAGAGATGAATAAAATTTTATTTTAATTTGATTTTTTTTTATATAAAAATAAAAAGTAAAAAAAGGAGAATAATTATTTGAAAAACCTAATTTTTATAATAATTAAGAAAGTATCTGAATAAAAAAAAAATTTATTTTAAAATAAATAAAATATAATTATTATAATATGATGAATAAATAATATATTCAATTAATATTAATAAATGTCTGGAAAAGTAATCCGTGATCAAATTGAAATAGAAGAAAAAGAAATTAATGAAGAAAATACTTCATTTAATAGTGAAGATTCAAATACAAATGCAGAAGAATTTAATGTTGATATTGAAAATGAAAAAATAAAAGAAAGAGAAAAAATGATAAAATCAATATCATATATTTTATCAGAAATTACAAATTTAAGTAAAACAAATACAAATTATAATACAATAAATGATATTTTTAATCCAAAAAAAATGCCAAATATTTCAATTTCAGATTATATAAATCGTATAATTGAATATACAAATATTGAAGAAAATACATTAATTTGTGCATTAATATATATTGATTCAATATCAAAAATAAAAAAAATAACTATTTATAATATTTATAAAATTTTATTTTCTGCTGTTTTAATTTCTATTAAATTTAATGAAGATGAAATTTATCCTAATAATTTTTATGCACAAATCGCAGGAGTTCCTTCACAAGAATTATTACAAATGGAACATGAATTTTTAATATTAATAAATTTTAATTTATTAATTGATGAAAATAAATTTTCTTCTTTGAAAATTGCTTTAAAAAATTTAAATCAAATAATGTAAATTATTTTAATCATTATTCAATGAAAAAATATTTATAAATAAGAAAAATGTAAATAGATATTCTTTATTAGTTATTTTTCCAAATTTGAAAAAAATTATATATTGATGACTTATTTTTACATAAGAGGGATATGGTATTTAAGTTTTTAATTGAAATTATTTTTTAATTATCAAAAAAGCGTCTAATGATTTAATGAAAAAAAATAGTTTACAAAAAATGATTTTTCTAAATAAATTTAATTTTTAATGTATATAATATTATAACAAAATTAAATTTTTATTTATGGAAATAAACAAAAGAATAAACTATTTTAATTTAAACTCTATAACATATTTTATTAATTTCAATAATAAAAATTAAAATAAATTCTAAAAAAAATAATTAATTTCTAAATAACTATCATTAAAAAAAAACCAAAAAAAAAACCAAATATATAAAAAAAAAAAATTAAAAAATAAAAAATGAAACGAACAGATATTTTACCAAGTATATACGAATCATCAAAAAGTCCATTAAACACAGATGGAAATGTAAACCAACGTTTTAATACTCATCATTTTGCAACAATAATGCGTAAATTCCAATTAAAAAAACTAGCACCAATCGCAAATAAAAGTTTATCATCAAACAGATATCAAACAGATCCAAATGAATTACAAGAAATGGATGAAGAAGATAAAAAAGCAAATATAGAAAATGAAAAATCAATAATTAAAATATATGAAAGTAATGCATCAGACATAATTCAAAAAATAAAAGATGAAACAAAGAATGGAATTCCATATATATTTGATAATAAATATGGATTTGGTCAATTTAAGAGTACAAATTATGTAGAAAAAAATTGTATGAAAGGTTTTTTTAATAAATATCAAAAATTTAAAATTTTAAATAGAAAACAACCAATTTCAAAAATTACTCCTTCATTTGCTTTTATACAATCATCAAATGAAGAAAAAATTATACCTAATCCATTAGGAATTTTACAAAGAAGTGGTGATGATACTATTTTAAAAATGAATTTTCAAAAAGTTGGTGATAATTATGCGAAAGCTCTTGGAAATTCACTTAAATTTTCACATCATATTGAATCAATTGAATTAAATAATAATCGATTAAGTAGTAATGGTACTTCTATGATTTTAAAATCTATTAATGATAATAGAGAATTACTTCCTAAAATTAAAGAAATGGATTTAAGTGAAAATAAAATATTTGATAATGATATTACTGAATTAGTAACTTATATTAATGATACAAAATGTAATTTAGAAATTTTTAATGTTTATGGTAATTTTTTAGGAGATGAAAATATTAAATTAATTTCTGATGCTTTATGTAAATATGCTTCTTATAAATTGACTTATTGTAATTTTGGTCTTAATAATATTACTGATAGTAGTATTAATTCTATCATAGAAATGTTAAATTCTTGTAATATTTTAAAAACTTTTGTTTTAAGTCATAATAAAATTTCAAATAATGCAGCTGGGCAAATAATAAAAAAATTAAAAGCACATCGTGAATTAAAAGTACTTGATTTAAGTTGGAATAATATTGGAAATAATTTTTCAAAACCTATTATTTATGAAGAATTAGTTAATCAAAATTTAACAGATCCAAATAGAAAATTTAATAATCATTTAATTGAAGAAGGATTAACAAAAGGTAAATTTACTTATAGAAGAAATCCACTTTTACCTCCTTTAGATCAGAAAGGTAATGCAAAGAAAGATGATAAAAAAAAAGGAGCAGAAAAACCAAAAGTACAAGAAGTAAAAAAAATAAAAGAACCAGTTCAAAATCCAAGTTCATTTGCAAATGAATTAGGAAGTTATTTTAAAGAAAAAAGTATAACTTTAGTACATTTAGATATATCACATAATAATTTATCAGCAGTTGATTGTGAATATTTAGCAAATCAATCAAAAGATAATCATATTATTTTAGGAATGCATGTTGATGGTAATGAAATGAGTATTGATGCTTTAGGTTTTCTTCATCCTTTATATGGTAAAGAAGAAAAATTTTTTGCTAATTGTCAATTATCTTATCCTATGAATAAAGATTATAATTTAAGAAAAAGTCATATTGATAATGTTAGAAATTTAAGAGGATTAAATAAATGTTGGATTTGTGATGGTTATCGTGAAATTGAATTTACTTTCGTACCAAAAGAACCTATTCTTGATGCTACTTCTCATATTGTTAAAATTCATTTGAGTTTTGATAATTATGAACCATTTGGTATGCATTGTTTAGGAAGTAAATTTCAAATTGTAAGAATGTGTCCTCCTGGTGAAATTAGCTATTTTTTTACTGTTGATACTATTCCAGTTGAAGAAGAAGGTGAAAATGGTAATAATGAAATTATTGAATTAAATAAGAATCATTATATTAATATTAGTTTTGATAGTGAATATATGGAAGAATTAAATAATATTAGAGCTAGATTACTTTATCAAAAAAGACAAGAACTTGAAGAAAAAGAAAAGAAAATAATTGAAAGTGGTGGTAATCCTGATGATATAAAAGATGATTTTCATACTTTAAGTCCTGGAATGAAAGTTTTATATACTCAACCAAGTGCTGGTGAAGTTATTACACGTACTATTATGAAAGTATCAAAAAAAATTGTTAATGTTAATAGAAATGTTGTTAATGAAAACTTTATTAAACAACTGCAATTTGCTCAACCAAGACCACCTAAAATTATTAATAAATTTGTTAAACCTAGAACACCTTGGATATTCCCTATTTCTATTTGGGCTTATTATGGTTATGAATTTGAAGGTGATAGTGAAGAATATTTAGATGAATGTTTCGAATTTGATTTTAATAGATGTTTATTTAATAAAGATTTCAAAGATGAAAATCAATTAGCAGAATTAAAGAAAATGTTAAGAGAAAGATATCGTGATATGATTGATTGTTATAAATATTATGCATCAATGAGTGGTTTTACAGTATGGCAAATTACACAAAATTCATTAACTGAATTTATTAGTAAATGTCCTGGAATGTGTGATAAAACATATGATATAAATAATGTTTACTTAACACAAAAAGTAGTTTGTGCAAATGCATATGATATAAATGATAGAAAAAAAAATAATAATAAAAATTTAAGTGATAATATAGTAAGACATCAATTTATGAATTTATTAGTAAAAGCAGCAAAAGATAAATATGTAACATGTTTAAAAACAACAACAGATGTATTAGAAGCAACAAAAAAAGCATTTACAGAACATTACGATGTAGCAATAAAAGGTTTTGAATATCACAAATGGAGAATGGAACGTTATTACAATGAAGCAGTAGATTATTTCTTAAAAGCATATCTTCCAATATTAGATGCTTTATATATGTCATGGGCAAAACAAAAAGGACCACGTAAAAAAGATGTATGGATGGTATGTGATGAATTTAACAATTTAGTACAAAGTTTCGTAGATGTAAATGAATATCCAGTAAGAGATAATCCCTTAATATTCAATTATGCAATTAGATTACAAGTAAATGAAATTTACAGTGATAAACATTTAAATATGTACTTACCAGAATTTTTAGAAGCATTATGTCGTGCAGTTGATAAAGCAAGTCCATATCCACCAGGAGATTCACCTGATGATTGGCCAAAAGAAAAAAGAGCAGCTCAACCTTTAGTAAATAAATTAGAAAATATAATTGGAAAATTAATTAAATTAATAACACATCCTGATTACAAGACATTAAAAGAAAAATTCCCAACACCAGAAAAAGAAGCTGAGACTGGTTTATATAAATTAAATTATGATAATCCATTTTATCAAGGTTATATTATTAAAATTAATATGAGAGATGCTAAAAGAAAACAAACTAGAAGAGCTACAAAATTGAAAACAAATAAATCTACTGCAAGTATAGGTGAAGTTGAACCACCAAAAACTGATATTTTGAATGTAGAAAATGAAATTAATAAAAATGATTTAATTGGAATAGAAGAAAAAAAAGAAGAAGAAATTCCTGTTATTGTTGGTGAGGAAGAAAAAAAAAATGAAGAAGATAATGTTTTAAAAAGTGGTAATAATGAAGGTAATGAAGAAATTAAAAATCAAGAAGTTGAAGAAGAAAAAAAAGAAGAGAATAATGGTAGTCAATTTGTAGGAGAGGAATTTGCTTATATGGAAGATGAGGAAGTTGATGTTAAGAATGTTGGATAATTAAATTTTAAATTTAAAATTTTATATTTGTTTATTTTATTTTTTGAGATATTATTATTTTTTATTTTAAATTATTTATTTTATTATGATTTCGGGAGTTAATGAATTATTATAATAAGTTTTTTTTGAAAATAAAATGAGGTTTAATAAAAAGAAATAAGAAAGTTAAATATCAAAAATAAAATATTATAATTTTTTACAACACAAAAAAAGAAAATAAAAATTATAAATAAAAATTTTGATAAATAAAAATATTTTATTTTTATTTGAATAATAATTACTAAATTATAAATATGTTAAATAAAATTTAATAAATGTGGAATGAAATAAAACAATATTATCTTGAAAGACATCCTTTAAAATCTCCATTGAAAAAATCTTATTTAAATAATAAATTAACAAAAAACAAATCATTAAATGATATATTATTAGAAAAAGCAAACAGGGAAAAATTAATATCAAGAAAAAATTCAAAAAGTATAATTAAAGTATTTTCATCAAATAAATCATCATATAACTTGTTAAAAAAATATACAATATTTTCAAAAAATAAAATAAAAGTAAAAAAATTTCCAATAATTATAAATTCAAATTCTACATCAAGTATAAGAAGTACAAATATTAAAGTAAGAAGAAAAATTTTATTTAGTGATTCAAATTATCCATTATCAATTAATGATTCTACTAATAATTTAATTAGATTTTCCATGACAAATTCAGCTTCTTTTATTTTTAATAATAATAATAATATTATTGAAGAATTAGATGATGAAAAAAAAATGATAAAATTTTTACCAAATGATGCTTTTTATATTTTACATGATGAATTTAAATTTAGTAATAAAGATTATTATAATTTTATAATAAATACATTAATTAATTATTTAAAAAATAAATTAAATCAATATGATAAAATTATGTTATCAAAAATTTTTTTATTAGGAAATAATAATAATAAAGAACAAGTAATATTAAATTTATATTCTTTTTGTATAAAATTATTAGATTCAGATAATAATGAAATTCAAAGTATTTTTCTTCCATTAAATGTAATTGCATTATATTATTCATTATCATATGAAAATTTTCTTTTTTTTATATCTAAAATAATTGAAAGTAAACAAGAAGAAAATAATATTAAAATTAATCAAGATATAATAAAAGAAATAATAAATAATTTAATGAACTCAGATATTGATTTATTTGATTATGATTCTAATTTTTTTTTTAATAAAACAGAAATTATTAATACATTTGCCTTTATTAAAAAAGATAAAATATTAAAGATTCAAATTATTCCTCCTAAAATTGAATTAATTAAAAATGAAATTTCTATATATAAATTTGGAGGAAAAGGACTTTTAATTTATATAATTAAAAATAATTTTATAAATTGGGAAATTCCTTGTTTATGTTATTTAACTTCTTTTAAAATATTTAGACAATCAATTTCAAAATTATTTTATAAAGAAAAGATTTTAAATAAAATAACTTTAGATATTGATAAAGAAATTTACCAAAAAAAAATTTTCAATAAACCTAAAAATAATAAAGAATTTTTTTATCAATATTTCAAAGATAAAATAAATTATATAAAATTAACATCACATATTATAAATATTATTGTAGATGAAGAAGAAAATATTTATGAAACATCTTTTTTTGATTTAAAAATACTTCATAAATTATCAAGAAGATATAATATAAAAGATATAATTTATAAATGTTCATTAATTAATACAGAAAAAAAAACAGTACTTTTTTCATTAAATGTTTTAAATGGAATTAAAATTAATAAATTAGATAATTTTTTTTATAAATTTGATGAAAATAATATTAATAATATCCAAATTATAATTAAACAACCATCTTTTCATTGGCTTGGAATATGTAAATTTAATAATTTAAATAAAATTCTGAAATATAATTTAATATTAGATAATGAAATTTTGGATAATTTAGTAAAATTAAATTTATTTGAATGGAATACTTTTTTTTCTAAGAAAAATATTATTTTAAATAAAAAGATTTATGAAAGTGAATTAAATCAAAGTTATATAAATGATAAAATATTGATAAAAAAAGCTAAAACACAAATAAAAAAAATCAAAAGAAAATAAATTTATAAAATGATTGATAGTCAATAATGAATTAATATATTTTCTTTTGTGAAAATACTTATATAAATAGTTTTTTTTGTATTTGTTAAAAATTTATATAATGATTTTTTTTCCAAACTATATATTTAATATATTTTTTATCTCTCATTTTATATAGAAATGTTTTTTTTGATTTTTTTTCAATAAATAAAATAAAAAATGTATTTATTCAAAATATAAGAAAAAGATAATAATATTTTTTAATATTTGAAAAAAATATTAATATCGAATCAATAAAAAAAATAATTATTTTTATTTTTTAAAAATAAATTTTACTAGGAAATATTATTGTTAAAATATAACTTTATATTACCTAAATATAAAATATAGAAATAATATGATAATTTAAAAAAAAGAAATAAATGTCAATTTAAGATATAAAATAAAAAGTTAAACTTTCAAGAATAAAAAAAATTAAAAAAATTAAATTTATTTAATTTAAAAAATATAAAAATAAATTACTAATCTTTAAAAGAATGGGTCCCATATGTTGTAATAATAATACAAGAATTAATCAAACTCGATTAATTACAATTGAAGAACACCCTCATAATATGAATGATAAACAAAATATTAATAATGAACAGCAAAATGAATTTGAAGAACCAAATGTAAAATTATCATTTTATGATATTGAAAATAATATGAATACAACAAAACAATATAAAAGAATTAGTGAAAAAAGAATTACAAAAGGAGAAACAATAAATCATGTTAATAAAAATAGAATTGAATTAAAACCTTCAATGAAAATTTCAAATGATATTAAAAAAAAAAGAAAATCATTTGCAATTCCAATGGATAATTCTTTTAAAAATAAATTCCTTTATCAAAAAAAAATATCATTAAAAATGAGTTCAAATAATTTAATTAAAAATAATAAAACACATAAATTTGATGATTTACATCATAAATTTAAATTATATCAAATTCCACCAAGGAAAAGTTTATTTAAAAAAGAATCAAGTAATTTACTATCGAAGCATATAAATGATATTAATAATATTAATAATTTTATTAAAAATAATATCAATAATAATAGTAATAATTGTAGTATTAATAATACAAATAATATTAATAGTATTAGTAATAGTACAAATAATATTAGTAATAATAATAGTCTAAATTTACAAATTAATGAAATTAAAAATTCAAAAATAAATGATCTCAAAGAAAGTAATTTATTTGAATCAATTAATAATACAAATATGTCAAGATTAAAATTAGATGATTCAAAAAATAAAACAACTATTTATCTTTCTCCTTGTTCATCTATGATAAAAAAAAAAAAAACATGATCCAATAGAATTAATAAATAAAAAATTATCAGGTAAACAAAGACAAACTTTAATAGATATATTAAAAGATAATGAATTATTAGATGATAATATGACAGAAAGTTTTATAAATATGATATTAAATACTTTAGTATATAAAAGAATAAAAGATAATATAATAATATTTGATCAAAATTCAAAATATGAAGATATATATTATATAATTGAAAAAGGTAAAATTGAATATGGAATTGATGATGATATTTATGAAATAACTAAATTAAATGGAATAAGTACACAAGCTTTATTAAAATATTCAAAAAAAAAATGTTATATTAAAACAGTTGGAAGATGTTATTTATTTGAATTACCTTTAGAAAAATATAGAAAATTTGTTAATGATTATGAAAAAAGAGAAAATGAAGAAAAATTTTGGAATTTAAAAAGACATTTTTTTTTTGCATTTACAGAAGATGATAAATTAAAAGAATTAGTAAAAGAATGTCCAATAATTAAATATGATAAAAATTCTATTATATTAGAAGCAGATTCTCTTATTGAAAATGTTTATTATATTTTAACAGGAGAAGTTGAAGCAAAAAGAAATGATATTAATGTTAAAATATTAAATGAAGGTGAAATTTTTGGAGAAATTGGTTTATTTAATCAAATTGAATCTTTATATCAATATTCAGCTGAAAGTGAATGTACTATTATTGAAATTAATTTTGAAGATATTTTTATGTATTTAGGTGAAAATTGTATTCAAAATTTTGTTTTTGAATTATTTAATGATGCAATTAAAAATGATGAATTTTTATCTTTTAGTTTTACTAATAAAATAATTAAAGATATTTATAATTCTTTTCAATTAAAATTTTTTTATAATGATACTATACTTTCAAAAAATCAAAAAAAAATAGTTTTACCTATTTGTGGTACTATTATTAAAAGTAAAAAACAAGCAAAAGATATAACTAATATTTTAGAAGTTATTAAAAATAATTATTCAAATAGATTAATTACAGGAATTTTTTTTACTGATGCAGTTACTAGAGATATAAATATAATGTTTAATTTAATTGGGGATGAATCAATTGTTTTTGAATGTGAATGGTATGAAATAATAAATAAATTAATAACAAATGAATTATTTCATGTTTATCAAATTACTCCTATAGATTTAATACAATCATTTATCAAAATTTCATTATTTAAATATATAAGTCCATATAAAATGTATCAAATTATGAATTCAATTAAAGAACAAAAATATAAAAATGGTCAAATAATATTAAAAGATGGTCCAAAGTCAGAACAATTTTTTTATATTTTTAATGGTGAAGTTAATTTAAATATAAATGGTGTAGTATTAAAAGTATTAACAAAAGGACAATCATTTGGTGATATAACATCAGATATTATAAATTATACACAAAAAACTACATTTATAAGTAAAAAACAAACAATATTATTTTCATTAGATAAAGATAATTATAATGATATAGTAAAAAAAAGTGATTTTTTTTTAAGATTATTTAAAATAACAGATAAAAATGATATATCAATATCAATAAAAAATTTATATTATATAACAGATTTAGGAAGTGGTTCATTTGGAAAAGTATATTTAGTACATAATAAAAAGAAATTATTTGCTTTAAAATCAACAGAAATAAATGAAATATCAAAAAATAAACAATATGCTCAATTAATATTAAATGAAAAGACAATAATGGCTCAAGTAGAACATCCATTTATAGTAAGATTAACAAATACATTTAAAACAAAAGATTATCTTTTTTTTTTAATGGAATATATAAATGGTATTAATATGAGAAAATATTTAGAATTAAAAGAAAATACAAAATTAAGAAATTTACAAGAAGTAAAATTTATAAGTGGAATATTATTTTCAGTATTACATTATTTATCACAAAGAAAAATAATTCATAGAGATTTAAAACCAGATAATTTAATGATGGATAAAAATGGTTACATTAAAGTAATTGATTTTGGAGTAGCAAAATATTTAAAAGAAAAAAATTATACTAATACAGTAACAGGAACACCACATTATATGTCACCAGAAGTAATTTTATGTAAACCTTATTCTTTTGAAGTTGATTATTGGTCTGTTGGTATTATTTTATATGAAATTTTTTATGGAAGAGTTCCTTTTGGTTATGGTAAAGATTCTATTAATGATATTTATCAAGATATTATTGAAAGTAATATTCATTTACCTTCTGTTAAAGAAAATGAAAATTTTAATAATTTAATTAAAGTTCTTTTACATAAAATTCCTTCTAATAGAATTTCTAGTTTTAAAATGATTAAAAATCATATTTTTTTTAAAGATTTTGATTTTGAAGGATTGTTAAACTATACTTATGAACCTCCCTTTAAACCTGAAAAAAATTTAATTTCTGCTAATGAAAAAGAATTAATTCAAAATCTTAATATGCCTTTTGTCATTTTTATGAAAAATAATATTTATCAAAGTGTGAGTGATATTGATGAAAATTTTATGCATTATTCAAAAGAAGATGTATTTAATAATTTTTAATTTCTTTTTTTTATACTTTTTTTTTCTTATCATTTTGACTTAATTGATTTTTTTTTTTCAAATGTAGAATTTTACTTTATTTTTAGTATTTTTGTATTAAATTTTTGTGGGATTATTTACATTTTTAAATATAATATAATTATAAAATATTATAAATGTTGTTTTTTGATTTATTATAAAATAAACTTATTTTAGAATATCTTTTAAGTTAATTATAAATTTCTTTTATTTTAATTAATTAATTATTACAATTAAAAAAATTATTATTTTTTATTTTTTTATACTTATATAAATTTAATCATAATATAGTTAAAATTATTTAAAAAGTTTATAAGGAAAATCATAAAATATGATATTATTATTATTATTAAAATTGATATTAAAAAAATTATTAAAAGACAATTTAATTATCTTTTTGTTCCATTTCTTCATTATTTCCATAAATTTGATTTCCAAAAAATCTTTGATTAAGATAATCAAAATTCTCATTATTCAAATTTCCAAAATTATTATTCGTCAAATTAACATTTCCATTATTTAATAAATCTTCATTATTAATTTGATATCCATTAAAAAAAGGATTAAAAAAATTACCAGTTCCAAAATTATTAAAATTATTATTTATCAAATTATTATCAAAATTTAAATTTCCAAAACCAAAATTATTAAAATTACCAAATTGTTCATTTTGAGTAATAACAATATTATCGTTTTTACTTCTTAATTCAGAATTTCCATGAGCAAAAGTACATAAAGTTCCATAACGACATGTATTATCTTTTTCCCAATATTTACATTTTACTATTTTATAATTTAAAGGATTTGGATTTTTTTTTTTTTCGTTATTTATTATATTTGGATTTTCTATATCGGAACGTAGTTCGTTTATTCCATGTGCGAATTGACATTTATCTCCAAAGGAACATCCTTTTGGATTTAAGAAATGTTTGCATAACATTGTTTTATATTTTGATGGATTTAACTGAGGTGTTTGCATTTTTTTATGTATTTTTTTTTAAATATTTTTCTTATTTTTTATTTTTTTATTTTTTTTTTTTTTTGATTTTTTATTTTTAGTTTTTATTATTTTAATTTTTTTTCAATTATTTTAAAATATTTTTATTTGTTATTTATTATTTTTTAATTAAACTGAAATGTAATTATAATTTTATTATTTTATTACATATTTATTTATGTTATGTGAAAGGAATAAAAAATTTTAATAATTAATTTTGATAGTATAAAATTAACTTCTATGAGAAATCCAAGGTAAAAAATATAAATATAACTAAATTAGTTTAATATTAAGTTGTGTAACAAATACATTTAAAAACAATGAACTACATGATTTTGAATCAAGTAGAATTCATTCAGAAAAATTTTATATAAATAAAGAATGTTTTATTGTAGATGATTCAATAATAAAATTATATCATTCTTATAACGAAATACCAAAAGATTTAAAATCGAATTTAATAGGATATATTTCAAATAAAAATAACACATATGAATTTATAACAAATTATAAAAATAAAAATTTTATAAAAGAAAAAGTTTGGTTGGTTCTACATAATTTATTAAATGAAGAAAACGAAAAAAATTCTTTTGAAACAAATAAATATTATTTAAATCAAGGAGACACAATTAAATTAGGAAGAATTCAATTAAATATAAGAAATATATTCATTAATGGAAAAAATAATAAAAGTTTAGAAACAGAAATAAAAGAACAAATAAATATTAATAATATAAACAATAATCAAAATAAAAATAATAATAATCAATCGAAAAAAATATGTAAAATATGTTTTTTAGAAGAAAATGATTTAAGTGAAAAATCTCCTTTAATTAATCCTTGTAAATGTTCAGGTGGAGTTAAATATATCCATTTATCTTGTTTACATAAATGGTTAAAAACAAAATGTATTATTAAAATAGACGAAACTCAATTTTGTAAAAAAATAATTTATAAAAAAATTCCTTGTGAATTATGTAAAAGTGAATATCCAGATTTTATTCAATTGAATAATGAAATTTTTTCTATTTGGAATTTTTATGATTCTCCTTTTAAAAATTATATTATTTTTGAATCAAAAAATGAAAAAAATTTTTATGATGAAAATTATAATGAAGATAATATTATTTCTTTATATATTTGTAATATTTCTAATAAAAATAAATTTTTTATTGGAAGAAGTCATGATTGTCAAATTAGAATTAAAGATAATTCAATAAGTAGATTTCATGCACAAATTGAATTAAAAAATAAACAAATTATTTTAAGTGATTGTGACAGTAAATTTGGAACTTTAGTTTTAATACAAGGTAATTCAATTCAAATAAATAATGATTTTTTAAATTTACAAATAGGAAAAAATTTATTAAATTTTTCTTTAAAATATAAAAAAATGATTCAATGTTTTAAATGTTCTAATGTTAATAGAAAACGAAATAAAAGTTTTAATTATGTTAATAATAATAATTTTAATTTTAGATCTTGTTATACTATTAAAGAACAAAATAATGATAATGATTTTAGTTTTAATGAAAATAATAATAAAATTATTTTCGACGAAATTACCAATGAAAATGATTTAAACAGTCTTTTAGATCCTTTAAATAAAAATTTCGAAGAAAAAGATTACAGTATTCCTAATGAAGATAGAATAGAAAATGTAAAAGTAAATGAACATTTTTTATCTAATTTTAAAATTTCACAAGGGATGATATATAAATAAATAAATTATTGTTATTCAATTTGTATATACATATATTGTATTTTATAAAAAAAATTACATAATTTGTTCTTTAAAATGTAAATTTATTGGGTTTTAAAATTATTAATATATTATAATAAATAATTTCTTTTTAAAAAATATTTTAAAAATAATATTTGTTTTATTTTTTAAAATTTCAAAAAAACAATTATTATTAATCAACAAAATGAATTAATATTAATATTATCTTTAAATCATCTTTAAATCATTTAATTATTTATTAAATTTTATTATTTTCATCTTTTTTGACTTGTTATAAAAATTTATATATTGAATTTATTAAAATAATATTATAAGATATAAAAAAATTAAAGACTAAAAAAAAAATTCTCAATAACCTTTTTTACCAAATCCTAAATTTGGTAAAGTAACTTTATTATTTTTTTTTCCATAATTTCCTAAATTCCCATAAGTAGAATAACTATTAATTCCATAATTATTTTTTTTAATTTTCACATTATTATTATTATTAAATTTAATTCCAAAATTTTTATTTTTTTGAGAAGAATGATAATCATTATTATACTCAGCTTCTTCATAAATAATTCCATTATTTTTATTTTGACTTTTATAATTTGCTCTTTGAGAACCAAATTGTGTATTAATTTGAAAATTATAAATATCATTTTTATTATTATGATTAAAGTAAGTTTTATACATTTCTAATTCTTTAAAAGAACCTTGATTTTGTTTATTTTTATTATTTAAAAATAATCCACTATTATTTGATGAATTATACATATTATTTTTTTCTTTTTTTTTAAATTTTGTTATTGTATTATTTGGTTTAAATGAATTTACTGTATTATTAAAACTTATTGTTGTTACTGTTGCTTTTGGATTTGTTTTATTATTTTTTAATGGAATAAAATTAATTGATTGATTTGTATTTACTTTATTATTATTATCTGATACTGTATTATATGAATTTACATTAATTATATTTATATTTGTAGTATTTATTGTTGTTATATTCTTTTGATTATTATTTTCATTTTCATTTTTTTTTAAATTGTTTTTAATTTTAATATGTTTTGGGGAATTATTTATATTATTATTATTATTAATAGAATTGAAATTAATTGTTGTTTTATTTTTATCTTTCATAAAACTAATTTTAGAATTTTCTTTTTCCTTTTCTTTTTCTTTTTCTTTCTCTTTTTCCTTTTCTTTTTCTTTTTCCTTTTCATTTTCTTTTTCTTTCTCTTTTACATTTTCTTTATTTTCTATTTCATTTTCATAACCTTTAAAATAAGGATGTTTAAAAACAGTATCACCATTAAGTCTTTTCTTAGGATCCATTTCAAGTAATCCTTTCATAAAACTAATAGCAACCTTACTTAATTTTCCCATATATCTTTTTTCTAAAGTTTCAGGTTTAGAAATACTTTTAAGTACCTTACCACTATAAACAGGATTACTATAAAACATATTAATTTGTTCCTGAGGTAAATTTCCCAATATTTTTTCAATAC
Organism: Isotricha prostoma; assembly: GCA_023807205.1. Lineage (NCBI taxonomy): Eukaryota > Ciliophora > Litostomatea > Vestibuliferida > Isotrichidae > Isotricha > Isotricha prostoma. Next base: position 55,192 of record JAJMZS010002963.1, on the reverse strand, counting down.
AAACCAACTGATCAGTTTCATCTTCTCCAGGAAACATAGGATTACCATCAGTTAATTCTCCCATAATACATCCAACAGCCCAATAATCAACACCAGGACCATAAACACCATTAGTAAGTAATAATTCAGGACTACGATACCATCTTGTAGCAACATAATCAGTCAAACCATTTTGTCCTTTAATTACTTTACGAGCAAAACCAAAATCACATAAATAAAGATTCATTTTATTATCAATTAATAAATTTTCTGGTTTAATATCTCTATGAATAACATCTTGACTATGAAGATATGATATTGCTTTACATAATTGATACATTAAATGACGAATTAAATCTGGATTTAAACCATTTGGTTTTGATTGGAGAACTTGAAGTAAATCTCTGTCTACAAATTCAAATACTAGAAATAAATTACCTTTACGTTTAAATGCTTCACGGAAATCTACTATGTTTGGATGACGGAGAATTTGTAACATTCTTAATTCACGCTTCATTGTCTTTTTTACTATATCATCGTCGGTTTCTTTAAATTTTTTTATTGCTACGAATTTACCTGTTTCTTTGTTTTTACATTTGTATACTATTCCGTATGCACCTTCACCTACTACACCCAGGACTTCGTATTTTGTTTGCATTTTTTTTTTTGTTTTTTTTTGTTTTTTTTTTTTAATTTAGTTTTTTTTTTATTTTTAGTTTTTATTTTTTTATTTATGTTATTTTAGTATTTTTTTTTAATGTTTTTTTTAGTTTTTTTTTTCTTTAATGTTTTTTTTATTTATTATTTTTTTTATAATATTTTAATAAAGTAAAATGATTAATAATTCAAGGTTTATTAATCATAATTCTTCAAGGAGTATAAATTTGAAATTAGATTCTATTTATTCAAATTTATTTTCTAATAACAATTCTTTGGTTGGAAATCCTGGAATTAGCATAGTTAAAATAGGATTAATTGATAATAAACCACCACTTGATTATAATTTAACGAATTATACTAAAAATTTTTATAATACAAATTCAAATATAAATCAATATGAAACAATTGACAATTCTAAAATAAAAAATTTAAAAGCTACTTCTTCTTTTAGTGCAGAAAAAAATTTAAATGAAGATAATAATAAAAATCGATATATTAATCTTTTTAAACCTATAGTTTTTCAATCAATAAAAAAAAATCCAATAAATGAAAATTCAAAAAATAATGTTAAAAGAAAAAAAAATATATTTAATAGAGAATATTATAATGGGCAATTACAAAATTTAAGTAATAGACTTTTTGGATATAATCATAAAAAAATAAATGATAATATGAAAAATTTAATTTTTGGAAAAAAAGATGAAAAAGAAGAAGATCCTTTTTATTCAACAAGTAATAATATTAATAATGATAATCTAATAAAAAATAGAGAAAAAATATTAAATGATGCTAAAATATTATCTTCAAATTATAAAGTATCAAGTGGTTATTTTGATAAATTTAATTTTTAATTTTTTTTTTTTTTCAAAAAATAGCAATATAAAAATCATTAATTAATATAATAAATAATTTTACTATTATATAAAAAAATTTAATCAAAAAATATAAAAATCATCGAATAATAAAAATGTCAATCTATTACAAAAAAATACTTCCATTATCATTGCCTCAAAGTTTTATTTTATCTAAACACACTTATATCTCAAAAAAAATAATTTTAGTAACAAATATTCCAAATTATCTATTTTCAAAAGATATTTTATACCAAAAAAAATATTTAGGACAATATGGACATATAAGACAAATGATATTAATTATAAATAAAAATAATGAAAATAATGTAATAACTCAATTTGATACAATTAATCAAGCTGCTTTGGCAATTATAGCTCTTCATAATTTTAATATTGATAATTATAAATTAAATTCATTTTATTATATCACTAAATTTTGTAATAGTATTTTAAATAATTCAAATTGTAATGATAGTAATTGTTTATTTTTACATAATGTGGATATTAATTATTTTTCTTTATTTGAAATAAAAAATAAAAATAATTTTGATAGTTTTAAATTTGCTTTAGAAATTCTTCATGTTGAAAAATCAGATTTTGATATTATTTATAATAAATTAATTGGAGATGATTTTTATGAATTATATAAAAAATTTCCAAAATTATCAATGAAAAAATTAAAAAATAAAGATTTTATAAATGGTTTAAATGAAAATATTATTAATAATCACAATAATAATAATAATATAGATAAAACAAAAAAAGAAAATATAAATCCTGATTTAAATACAAATAATATGAATTTATCTAATGAAAAAAATACAAAAAATCCAATTGATGAAAATCAAAAATCAACTTCTGAAAATTCAAATTCTGATTCCGAAAAAAAAAAATCAAATAATAAATTAAATTTTTTAAAAAAAAGGAAATATTCAAGATTTGATTTTGTAAATCATAAAATACATTATAATTTAAGTGTGGTAATTCCAGATTATTTTCTGGATTTCATTGATAAAATAATAACTTTGTTATATATTAATAATAAAAATAGGAATAACAATGATAAAAAATGGAATTGTAAATTTATTAATGATTTTAATTGTAATTGGAATGAATTAATTAATAAAATTAATTAATGGTATTTAATTGAATAATTAATCTCTTTTATAAATGTTCTAATTAATTTTTAATCTTTTCTGGTAAAAAATATAAAATATATAAACATAATTAAATAAATCTTTATATACATTTTAACATAAATGAATATTAGAAAACTATTATTAAGTTATTTTTATTAAATTAAATATTTAATAAAATTAATTTTTATTTGAAATAAAGTTATTAAAAATTTAAAAAAAAAACTTTTTATTTTGAATATTTATTCTTAGAAAAAAAACCAATCATACAACTTGATTTAAATTCAACACAATTATTACTATAAATAGGAATTTTTCTATAACCTTCTTTCATTAAAGTAAAAGGAATACAAGCTCTGGCAAATAATTCTTTATCATATTTAATTTTAAAAAATAATCCTGCAAGATCAGGTTCATAAATATTAAATTTCATAATTTCATTATCTTTAATTTTTGTAAAAATAAAACCATCAATTAATTCAAATTTATATTTAACATTATTTTTAATATCATATTCAGTTCCCAAAACATAAATTGAAATAGTCATTTTTTTATCTTTTTCTAATTTCATATCATTAAATTGTATAATTTTACTTAAAGCAAAAACAATTTTAATATGAACATCTAAACTAAAATAAGGTTTTTCATATTTTTCAATTAATAAACTATCAAATAATAATTTTTTTGGTTTTGTAACATAACCTAAATTTTTATTTTGTTTAAAAAAAACAATATCAAATAAAGTAAAATCATCTTCAATTGCTTGTATATTTAAAGCACTTACTTGAATTCCAAGTGACCAACATTCAATTATATTATAATTTGAAGAATCTAAACTTTGAGGATAAATTTTCATTAAAGAATTTGATGTAAATTTTATTAGTTTTTCTCTTTTTTCAAAAGAATTAAAATATTGTTTTATTTTTGTACTTTTTACTGTTACAAATTCCCAAGGAAAATATCCTGGATTTTCTATTTTATCATATTTAAATTTTGTTCCATATAATCCTCTTATTTTAATTAATTTTTCTCCCATTTTATTTTCATCATCTTCATTTTTTTCATTTTCTTCTTCATCATCATTTTCATTTTCTATTTCTTTTTTTAATTTATTTTTTACTGACTTTATTTTATTTTTTAAATTATCCATTTCTTCATTTGAAATATTTTTCATTTCATTTTTATTTATTTCAATATCTGATAAAGCTATTGATAAACCTCTTATTATTTCAAATTTTTGAATTTTATTTTCTAAAGAAATTCCTTTTTTTCTTTTTGGAATTTCTTTCATATTTTCTTTTAAAATTAATGGACCAGAACATTTAATAATAAATTTGTATTTCAAATCAGATAAATTAGGTAAATATTTAGGTATATCATCCATAGGAAAAATATATAAATCTTCTAAAATTTCAACAAATAAATTTCCAAGAATATTTTGATGTTTTTTATCTAAATGATTTTCAATAGATAAAATAACAGGATAAGGAGAATTAATAAAAGCACTTTTTTTTAATTCAGTTAAAATATCTTTAACATTTATTTTAGAAACAAAAGTATAACCATGAGTAACAATAATTTCATCATCATTTCCATTATAACAATCTAATTCAACTAATCTAAATCCTTGTAAAACTGCAATTGAATACATATGAGCTGAACTTGTTCCTATTAATTGATGTCCTGTTAAATATGTATTATGTGTACTATTTATATAATAATCTACTAATGGTAATTGTTCATTTAAATCTGAATCTATTTTATTCTAAATCATATACTGTCATAAATTCTGAGTATAACATAAATGAAAATTCTTGGAGATTCATAGTTAAAGAAAAATTTTTTTTTTTATCATTTTTTGTTATGAAATCATTTATTATTTGATTTATTTGATATTCTGTTATTGTTTTATTGTTTGAATTATATATTGAATCTATTTTAGAAAATAAATTGTTTTTTTCTTCATTGTTTAATTTTGTTGAAAATTTTATTATTATGTTTATTGCATCGTACAATTCGATTATTTCTTTTTCTTCATTTTTAAAAAATAAAATTAAATTATTTGGAGTTATTAATTGACTAAGATTTGAATATTTACAAAAAATATCTTTAAATTCTTTTCCAGATGAAAATGTTCTAAAATATTCAACAACTTCATTATATTCAATAATATTATCATGATTTTTATCTATTTCAGAAAATAATTCTGTTTTTTCTCTTCCTAAAGCAGTTGCAAGATTCTTGAATTCCTTATTATCTAATGCTTTATTAAAATCTCTATCATAATGTCTGTATAATTCATCAAAGTAATCTTCCATATTATCTTCTTCAAGGGAAAATATTTCATTTTTATTTGTTAATATTAAATAAAATCCTTTTATAAATGTATTTAAATATAAATTTGAGTTAAATATAAAATCGTATTCTTTTTGATCTGATAAAATATGTATACATTTATTTTTTTTCTTTTCAATTGGATAATCGTTTATATTTTTATTATTATCATCAAAAGTTATTCTTTGGATGTTATTTAAGTTTATTTTTAATATTTTTTGTTTATCTTGATTTGCAAAAATAATTGAATGTTTATTTGATACATTAATAAATATTATTCCTTTATATTCTTTATGTTGTTCTATTTGAATACATTTTATTCCATAAATAACTGAATTTTTTGCATCTTCTTCTGTAATATTATTATAGTTTAAAGTATTATTATAATAATTTTCTAAATCAATAATGTATGTTTTTGGTTTTATTAAATTAGCTTTATGTCCAACTTTCATATTTATTATTTCTTATTAGAATTTTTTAACATTCTGTATAATTATTTCTTTAATAATTAAAAATTATATATAATATAATATTTAAAAAGCAAAAAATATTAATTATTAAAAATACTAATGTCAAATTTATTTGAAATATATCAAACAAACTTAAAAATGCTATATAGAAAAATAACAAATAATTTAGATACAATAAAAAAAGATACAGGAGAAAAATTATCAGAATTAGAAGAAGACTTAAATGAAGTAGAAAAAATATTAAAAAATTTAGAAATAGAATTAACAGGAGAATCACCAATATCAGACTCATATTTAATATTAAAAAACCAAAAATCACAATATGAAACCTACAAGAAAAAATATAGAAAAGAAAAAGAAAAATATGATTCAAATATTAAACAAGTGCAATTAGAATTAAATTCAAATTCATTATTAAATCAAAATTTAAAAAATGATGAAATAGCATATAAATCATTTAATAAATTAGAAAGTGCAAGAAGAATTTCAATTGAAATGGATAGTTTAGGACATGATGTAATGAGAGATATGTTTGATCAAAGTGAAACTATGAAAGGTATTAATTCTAAAATAGGAAATGTTAGTAATGATTTATCTTCAAGTACTGCTTTAATTTCAGAAATGCAAAAAATTCAAAGAAGAAATAAAATGATTATTTATCTTTATGCTGGATTTTTAATTCTTTTATTTTTTATTATTGCCTTTTTTAGAATTTATCCTAAGTTTAAAAAAAATGATAATTTTGATAAAGATAATAATTTTACTAATGTTAATAAAACTAATATTACTGCATTTTTTGAATAGATTTTATAATTAGTTATTTTATATATATATTTTTATTTTAATTTTTTTTGTTTCTTTTTTTTTCACTTTTTTTTTTTAATTTATTTTTTTATTTATTTTATAAAAAGTTTATTTAATTTTTTAATTTTAGATATATAAATATAAAAATGTAAAAGGAATACTTTTATGTTTTTTTTATTTATATTGAAGATTTTAAAGGGAAAATTAATTTTTCTATTCTTCTTTTTATAATATATTAAATGATGATATTTCGATCGGGCGGGCAGACCTTTAATTTGGTGATTGATTGAATTCTGATTTTAAAAAGTTTAAAATTAACTTTTTTCTTTTTATAATAAAAATAAACAAAAACAAATAATTTTATATTTTATTTTATTTTCTCCTTTTTTTTAATGATGACACAGGTCTAGAGTCTCAGAATAAATTCTTTGACGATAACGCTTGGCTGTCTGATATCTTAAAAAAATATTAAATTAAAATAATTAAAATATATATATTTTTTTATGTTCTAATAAAATTATTTTTTATATTTTAGAATATAAATGAAAAAAAACAATTGTTTTTAATTTCTTTAAATTTTAATTGGGGATTATTTTTTCTTTAAATATTTTTATCTTTAAATAAATGTTTAATTGTGATATATGAATTTATTTTTTTAATAATAAATCTAAATAATATAAATTTTTATGATGGCATTTAACTTTTTATTGTTCTTTTTTTTTAATAAAACAAATAGAAAAATATTAAATATTTTGAATGAGGATTAGTCAATCAAAATTAAAAAAAATAAAAATTTATTTTTTTCTTTCTATTTATTTTGATTATTTTGTTAAATTTTATTAATTATTCATATAAGTATTATATTTTTTTTTATTTTTTTTATTGTTATTAATTATTTATTATTTAACAATTTTCAAATTTTTTCTTGTGTTTTCAAACTTCTAATAATAAAAAATTTATTTTTTTTCTAATAAAATAAAAAGAATAAATATATATTTCATATTTAAATAATTATTATTATATAATTCATTAATAAAAATCTAAATAAAATATTATAGAATAATAAAATATTTGAAAAAAATTAAATCTATTAATATTAAAGCAAAAATTAAATTTTTATAATAAATCATAATATAAATTTTTTTATAATATGAATATTATTAGAATTAGATAAAATCAAATTATAATTACTAACTTTAAAAAAATTAAATTTTTATTTAATATTTACAATAGTTTCAAACTCTCCATTATCTCTTATTTTTCTTTTCAAATTATTGTATTCTTTAATTATTAATGCATATTCTTTAATATTTTCTTTTTCTTTTTCATTTGGAATAAGTTTATTTATAGTTAAATTAAATTGTTCTAATAATATTAGAATATTAATTTTTTCAAAACGACAAAATTTATCTAATTTATCATGATGAAGTAATTTTTGTTTTATTGATTTGAAAATATGATTACATCCATGACTACAAATATATTTTGGATTAATCATTTTATTATTTTCAATTGTTTCGACTTTTATATTTTGATTTATATTCATTTTTTTATTTTATATGATAATTTTACAATTATTTTATATAGATAATAATTGATAATAAAATGTTTATTTTCTATAAAAAAAGTTTTTAATGATTGAATAAAAAATTAATTTTTTTTTTATTTTTTTAATTAAACTTAATCAATTGATATAAAATGGAAATTCAAAAAAATAATAATTTACCATATATGCTTTCTCTTCCAGTTAAAGTTGCTGATCATTATAAATTAAGTGTAATTTTCTTTATATTAGGTTTTATTTTAACATGTTGGTTTTCATTATATGTAGTTACATATAAAAGAAATGAAAGAAAAATTGCAAGAGAATTATTATTAGCTATATTTGCTTCTATTTATTTAGGTTTAGGCTCTTTTTTTCTTATGCTTTCATTAGGTGTTAATGTTTAAAAAAAATGAATATTTTAATTTAAAAAACAATAAAAAGAAAATAAAAAAAATTTAATTTTATATTTAAAAACCCAAATAAAAAAAAATAAAAATTTAAAATCTCAATTATATAAACCAAAAATAATTATTTAAATATTATATCAAAAAAAATGTCAAAAGTAGTTCCATTAATAGAAACGATATTTCAAAATAAAGGAGGTTCTCCTCAATTATGGAAAGCTACAAATGAAGTATTATTAACAAGAAGTGATGAAGCTCGTCATTTTTGTGCATATATGAAAAAAAAAGTAAGAGATATGAATAAAGATGTTCAATTATTAGCACTAGATTTTTTAGATTATTCAATTGATGATGGAAAAATGCCTCTTTGGACTCAAGTTTCATCAAAAGACTTTTTAACAAATTTAGTTAATATTTTAAAAACAAGAGATGATAATGATGTTCAAAATAAAATTTTATATTTAATTGAAAAATGGGGAAGAAGATTTGAAAAATATAATAATATTATTCCTAATTTTACTTCTTATTATAAAAATTTAAAAGATAATGGAATTGAATTTCCACAAAATTATCAAAGTAATTATCAAAATTATGTTGGAAATATTGGGATTAATAATGAATATGATAATAGTAATTATAATCAAAATAGTAATAATTTAGATCCTTCTGATTTTGAAAAAAAATATAAAAAATTAGTTTTGAAATTAAATGAAATGATTAATGCTATGAATCAAGTTAATCAATTTATTCAAAATTCACAAAACAGTAATTATGATATTGGAAATTTGAGAGGTATTATTAGTGATATAAAAAGTGGGGAAAAACAATTAATTGAAACTATACAAGGTGATAGATTAAAAGATGAAAAATTAATGGAAATTTCACTTCATGTAACTGAAGATATTAAAAAAACTTTAACGAGATATGAAGATTTGAAAAAAGGAAATATTCCTCAATCATTTAATTCGAATCAAAATAATAATAATAATAATCAAGGTACTTTTGATATATTAGAAGGATTTGGAAATAATAATAATCAAGGAAATAATAATAATAATAATCAAGGAACTGTTAATGATTTATTAGATATTTTTTCTAATCCAAATACTAATAATAATCCAAATCAAAATTTAAATTCTGGAATGAATATTCAATTTCAAAATAATAATAATATAAATAATATGAATATGTTTAGTAATAATATGAATCAAAATAATATGATGAATATGGGAATGAATCAAAATAATATGATGAATATGGGAATGAATCAAAGTAATAATATGATGAATATGGGAATGGGAAATATGCAGACACAAAATAATCAAAATAATTTTATGAATCAAATGATGGGAAATAATAATATAAATAATATGAATTTAAATAATCAAAATCAAAATAATAATGGAATGAATTTTGATTTTGGAATGGGAATGAAACAAAATACTAATCAATCTAATAATTTATTTGATATGGGAATGTCAAATAATCAAAATCAATTTAATACAAATACAAATAATAATATGAATTTTTTAAATATGGGAATGAATACTAATACTAATCAAAATATGAATAATAATATATTTGGAAATAATGGTGGAAATAATAATAATTTATTTAACTTTTAAATAAATTAATAAATTAGCTTTTTAAAATAAATAATTGTTTAAAACAAAACATAAAAATTAAAAAATTGTAATTCAAAAGAATAAAATTAAATATAAATTTTGTTATTTTCTTTACATATATTTTTTTTAATTACTTTTGTTCTTACTTTTCATATATTGTAATAAATAAAAAAGAAAATATCAAAATTTCAAAAAATAAAATAAATAAATAAATAAAGAAATTAATTTCCAGAAACTTTCACTTCAATTTCTTTTTTCATCATTCTTAAAAACTTTCTAACATCATCATTTTCTTCTTTAACAACAGAAATTAAAATAGAAGATAAATTATTCAAAATATAATCTTTAGGATTTTTATAATTTTCTTCATTAAAAGACTGAATTAAAATAGTATTATCATTTTCATTTTTACCTAAATTATTATCTTGATCATCAATAATAATAGTTTTTCTTATATCCCTTCCTAATTTATTAAAATCTTTATAATAATTTTCATTTAAGTAACTTGCATTTTCTTTAAATAAACAATAATCAAAATATTTTTCTTTACGTTCTATTAAATTAACAATTTGGTCTGAATATTTTTGATTACCATAAGTAAAAGATATTAATTCATAAAATGGACGAATTGTTTTTATAAAATCAATTAAACCATTTCTTAATATTATTTTATTTGTTTTTTTTGGAATATAAATTATAGTCTCATCTAAATGAATTAAAAGAGTATACTCCTTATTTCTAGGATAAGGTATAATTGGTAAAGTTAAAGGTTTGAAATATTTATTAAGCATATTATTTTTAAAATTTTTTATATCAAAAGTATTTGAATTTAAATATTTAGTTTTATTATTAGATGGATAATTATAAGACAACATTGATTCAAATTCAGTAGTTTTATTATTAATTTTATTATCATTTAATTCATAATAATTTCTTTTATTTTTTGGAATTTGTGTATTTGAAGAATAATTAATATTATTAACTTGGGGAGTATTAGGAATATTTTGGATATTACTATTATTTTGATTATTCATTGTCTCATATATCATCATATTATTTCCATTATTATTATTATTTGATGTACCTTCTATTGTATTATATATTTTTCCATTAAATGGATATTGAAATGTTGGACTAATATTAAAATTTGTAAATGTTAAATTATTTTTTCTATGATTTTCTTGACTATATCCTCTTGTTATTTTATTTTGTGGAATTGGATTTATATTATTTATATTATTTATTTCTGTAATATTAATATTATTTATATTATCTGAAATACTTTTTTTATATGAATTTATATTATTTTGATTATATTGATTTTTATTTATATTTTGATTGACATAATCAACTGATAATCCTCTTACTTCTTTTGGATTATTTTTTTTATTTGAATTAGTAAATGATTTATATGACTGAAAAACTTTATTATTTTTATTTTTATTATCATCTAAATGAAATTCTTTTACTTTTTTTGGATATTTAATAAAATCAACATAAAAATTATATAATTCAATAAATGAAATTCTCCTTATATTTTTCATTAAAGTATCAAATTCTTTTGAAATTGAAGGAATAAATTGTTCATATTTTGAAAATATTGTATTAAGTGAATTTGTAATTCTTTTATATAAATTAGTCATATCATTACTTTTTTCTTTTAAATCAATATCATTTTTATTTCTACTTCTTTTATACATAATTTCAGTTAATGAAATACAATTTTCAAAAATTCTATTTGTATCAAATTTAAATAAATTATATTTTCCATTATCAGATAAATTACAAATTAGAATAACAGATACAAAAACAATATTAATACAAACAGAAATTAAAGGCATATATTCATTTGCTTCAATTTTATCTAAAATTAATTCAATATTATCATTTAATATTTCAATCCATTCTTTACATTCATAAACACAATTTCTACCATTTGAAAAATTATCTTTAATTTGTTTAAATAATTCTTCAAGACTAAAAGTAATATTTTCAATATTTAAATTTTTATCATTTTTTGAAGAAGTTGTTCTTTGATTAAAAATACTATTTTTTAATGGAGTTATTCTAATTGGTATATCTTTTTTTTCACTTATTGAAAAATTACTATCTTTTTTAATAAATGATTTAACTATATCTTTATTTATATGATATGGAATTTTTTGAATTGCACTTAAAATTTCTTTTTTATATATACAATTATTTTTTGCACTTAATACTGCAGATAATGCAGAATTTGTACTTGCTAAACTTGTATTGCTTCCTTTTCTGTGATATGACATTTATTTTAGTTTTAGATTAGATTTTATTCTAATTATTTAAAAGAACTTTAATCTAATTTTTTTAATAATTATTATTTTTCAATTTTAATTGTTTTAATAATTTATTATGATAACAGAAAAAAATGAAAATAAAATTACAGTTAAAGATAATGAAAATTATAATAATTTTAGTAATATATTAAAAGAACATAAAATAAATTATAATATTGATAAAAATTTTTGTGAGGAATGTTCTGTTATTTATTCTAAAGATATTAAATGTTTTAAACATTATAAATATAATTATAAAATAGAATTATCACCAATTGAAATAGAAAAAAAAATGAGGGAAAATACAATTGATAATTATAAAAAAAATAATTTTGAAAATATAGATAATATTTATTTAGAAAAAAGAAAAAATTTATTTAGTTTAATTTATAAAACTTCATTAAAAATGAATTTTAGATCTCAAACTTACTTTTTATCAATATATTATTTAGATGTTATTTTTTCAAATGAAGAATCAATAAAAATAATAAAAAATGAAAAAATAAATTATGAAAATCTATCTTTAAGTTGTTTATTAATTGCTTCAAAATTTTGTGAAAATGATCCTTTTATTCCTGCATTATCTTCATATAAAAAAGCTTTTGAAATATCAAATTATTATATTCATAATATTTCAAATGAAGAAATTTTATATTATGAAATGTTAACTTTAAAATTATTGAAATATAAATTAAATTATTATACTATATATGATTTTATTACTTTTTTTTTTTGTCATGGAATTATTGTTAATGAACAAATTGATGATTTAAATGATAATTTAAAAACTTCAAAAATTTTAGAAAAAATTTATATTAAATCAAGAGATTGTTTGGATGAAATTATAAATAAAGTTTATAGTATTAAATTTAGTAGTTATTTATTAGCAATTTATATTCTTGAAAAAAATATAAAGGAAATTATTAAAAAAGATTTTGATAAAGATTATTTAAGTGAAATATTTGAAAAAATTTATAATATAAATTATAAAAATGATATTGAATATAATATATTAAAAGAAGAAATAAATAAAGAAAATCCAAAATTAGAATTAAAAAAGAATTATTATACATCTTTAATATTAAAACAACCTGATTATTATTCTCCAAGAAATAAAATAATTATAAATAAAGGAAATAATTTACAAAATTCTAGAAATAATAGCAAATCAAAAAATTTTATAAATTCAATATTTACAAGACATCAAAGTAGTGATAATAAATCTAATAATACTTATTTTTCAAATTCTATTTTTTCTTCATTAAAAACTACAAATAAGAATGATTCTGAAAGAAAATTAACTTCATATTCAAATAATTATAACAATAATAATATATTATTTACTCAAAAATTAAAAAATATGAATTCATATAAACCTTCAAATTTTAATTATAATAATATAAGTAGTTTCAAAAATAAAGATAATAATAATTTTTTTTATGGAAATTTACGAGGATTAAATAATAATTTTATAAATAAAACTCATCAATTCTTTAATATAATAAATAATAATTCATTATCTTATTCACAAAATCCATCAACAATTATTAATAATAATATAAATATCAATATAGGAAATATAAATAATTCTTTAGGAAAAAATTATCATAAATATATAACTTTGACAAATAAAAAGTATTTAAATAGCTATAAATCTTAATTTGTTGAATATAATATTTTAATATACTTTTTTCATAATAATAATTTAGTAAAAATTTTATATTTAAATATTTTAAACTGATAATTATTATTTATTTTTTTTATTTATAAAATAAATATGAATTCTTTAAAATTAAAATTAAAAAAAAAAAAAAGGAATAAACAATTAAACGAAGAAAATAAATATAACAATGAAAATAATCAGATGAACTCATTATTATTTCAATTAAAAAATCAACATAATAAATTAGATAATTTATCAAAGATAATAATAAATTCATTTGATAATAATAATATAAATTCAACTTTAATTAATAAACAAAAAAGTTTAAGTCACAGAAATAATTATAATTTAAAATCAAATTTAAATAGTAGAGAGTTATTAAATAGTATAAACATTGCAAATACATTTTTAGAAATGAAAAATAATCAATTAAATGAGAACACTAAAAATAATAATAATGATAATTTAAATAATAATTTTTTAAATGAATCTTTAAAAAAGTCAATTTATTTAAATAATTTAGATTCAAATTATGATATAGATGATAATATGAAATTTAATCAAATAAATTTGACTGAAATTCCTTTATCACATTCAAATATATATAATAATAATGAGATTAACAATATTAATAATAATACTATTAATAATAATAATGATAAGAATAATGATAATAATATTAATAGTAATAGATTAAAAACTAAAAATGTAAAAAATTTTTTTACAATTAATGAAATTGAAGAAGAAACTGAGGAAAATGAAGAAATAAAAAAATTAGATGAAGAAAAGAAAAGATTAGAAAAAGAAAAAAAAAAAGAACTTGAAAAATTATTGAAAGAAAAAGAAAGAATGAATTTAGAAAAATTAAAAGAAATTGAGAAAAAAGAAAATGAAGTTCAATCAAAAGAAAAAAAAAATAAAGAAGAAGAAGAAAGATTAAAAAGAGAACAAAAAGAATTTGAAAAAAGAAAAAAAGAATTATTAGAAAAGCTAAAAAGAGAAAAAGATGATTTTGAAAGAAGAAAAAAAATAGAAGAAGATAATTTAAGACTTGAAAAAGAAAAGTTTGAAAGATTAAAAAAAGAAAGAAAAGAAGAAGAAGAAAATAAAAAAAAAGAAGAAGAAAATAAAAAAAAAGAAGAAGAAAATAAAAAAAAAGAAATTGAAAATGAAAATGAAGAAGAAGAAGAAAATAAAAAAGAAGAAGAAGAAGAAAATAAAAAAGAAGAAGAAGAAGAAAATAAAAAAGAAGAAGATGAAGAAAATAAAAAAGAAGAAGATGAAGAAAATAAAAAAGAAGAAGATGAAGAAAATAACAAAGAAGAAGATGAGGAAAATAAAGAAGAAGAAAAAAAAGAAGAAATAATAAATAAAGAAAAAGAAAATATTAAAATAAATCCACTTTTCCAAAGTCAAAATTTCTTTTTCAATAATAATCAACAAAATCAATTCATGAAAAATAATAAAAATAATGAAAATAATGATAAATATAATAATGAAATACAAAGTGGTGAATTAGAACAAATTTCAGATGAAGAAAAAGAAGAAGAAAAAAAACAATCAGAAGAAAATAAAATAAATAAAGAGAAAAATGTAATTTTAAAGACAAAAAAAGAAAATGATAATAATGATGAAGAAATAATAGATATTGTAGAAATGAATGAAGAAGAAATTACTACATCAAAAAAAGATATAAAATTAAAATCAAGTAATAAAAATATAAACAATATAAATGAAGAAAAAGAAATAAGTGAAATAAATAATAAAAAACCAATTAATAAAAATATAGAAAAAGAAATTGAAGAACTTAAAAATAAATATAAACCAATATTATCAAATTATAATGAAAAAGAAATAAACAATGCAGATAATATTATTTATAATATTTATAATTTTAATAATAATAAAATTGATATTCCAAATTCAGAGAATTATAAATATATTTCATATTTAAAAAATAAAGAAAATAAATTAAGTGATTTAATTAATAATTTCAAAGAAAAAATTATAAAGAAAGAAAATGTTACAATATCAAATAAAAGAAAATTTAGTTTTTATAATAAAAATTTTTTTAATTGGAAAATTGAATTAGGAAATGAATTTATAATTTTTACAAAAAAAAATAAAGATTTTATAAATAATATGGATCATATTGATGAAATGGAAAAAATATATGAAAATACAGAAATGAAAGATTTATTATCAAAAGTTGATGATAATTTAGAAAAAGAAATTATTGAAAATAATGAATTTGTAGATGATTTTAATAGTTTAATTGGGAATTTTGAAAGTTATGAAACATTAATATATAAATATTCTTTATATCCTAGTTATAAATTAATTTTGGAAACGAGTAATTATTTTTCTCATTGGAGGAATGGTTTAAATGATGGAAATTCTTTTTATAGAGTTTTTATGTTTTCTTTACTTGAAAATTATATTACAAATAAAAATATTCAAAAATTAGAAATTTTAATTTCAGAAATATTATATCCAAAATTTCTTAAAATATATAAAAAAGAAAAAATTGATGATATTTTAATAAAAGATATTTTTAGTATAATTTTAAATTATTTAAAAAATGACAAAATAAAAGAAGCATATCACTTTTTATTAAAAGTATATAAATTAAAAAATCAAATGTTTGATAAAGCAATGATAATTTATTTAAAAGAACTTGTCTTTCATTATTTATCAATAATTTCAAAATTTGTAAAAAAAGAACCAAATGAAAAATATATAATTTTAAGAGGTTTATTATTTAATCCTGAAATTGTAAAAGAAAATGGAATTGATCCTTCAATTATAAATATATATTTAATGCAATATTTATTTAATATTAATATGAAATTATTTATTATGGATGGTTTAATTAATAAATATCAGGACTGTTTAATTAATTTTGATGAAACTATTGGTAATCCTTTAATTTATATTGGATTTTTATTTTCAGGATATACTCTTCTTTATAATAACAACGAAGTTAATAATATAATTAAAAAAGAAATTGAAAAAACTAACATTAAATTAAAAAAATTAACATATATATTAAATGATAAAGAAAATTGTAAAATGTGTAACAGTGAAACAAATCATATAATATTTCTAGAAAAAAAATTTATTTGTTGTGAAAGTTGTTTAAATAATTATGTAGAAAAAATAATAAAAAAAAGAATATCAAGTATTGAAGAAGATTCATTTAATGGATTAGAATATTATTCAAGGAGAATTCATCTAGATAATAATTCATATGTTGATAATGATGAATTTATAGAATTATATAATAATAATATTATAGGATATATGTTTTTAAAAATGGCATATATGTGTAAAAAATGTTATAAACAATTTAATATAAATACTAAATTATATAGTTTAAAATGTTTTTGTAGATATTGTAAAAAGTGTTTAAATGAAAAAATAAATGAATCAACAAAAAATTTAAGATATATTAATCAATATGAAAAAAAAAAATATGAAAAATATCTTTGTTATTGTGGTAAAAATTTTGATCCAATTGAAGCAATGAATGTTCTTGAAAGTAATAGTAATCATAGAAATAATGAAGATCAAATTTTAAAAAAAAAAGCAAAAGAAAGAATGAAAAATTATGTTCAAACTTTATGTATGAATTGTTTAAAAATGGTAATAAAATATATTAAACAAAAAAATAATACAAAAAAAATTGAAAAAATTTTGAATTATAAAACAATAAATATTGTTCAAGAAAAAGATTATAATAAAGGAATTTTATTTAATGATGATCCTCATAAAATGTGTTTAGAATGTTTTAACAAAAGAAATTTAATTGATGATAATGAAGAAAATGAAAATGAAGATAATATAAATGAAATGGATACTCAAAGATTAGATACTGAAGATAATATTATTAATACTAATAAAACTGAAGAAAATCAAAATAAAAAAAAAATCAATAAAAAAAATACAAATAAAATCTATTGTAATATATGTGATAAAATACATACAATAAAAATAAATGATTTAAAAGAAGAAGGAAAAGGCTGTTGCAATATTTTTTAATGTAAAAAAAAATAATATTTTATAAAAGTAATTTTTAAAAAAAAATTATAAGTTTTAATATCTAAATAAAAATAAAATATAAAAAAATGGGTTGTGCCCAATTAAAAAAAGAAGATAAATTAATAGAACAAGAACAAAAACAAAAAAGTAAAAAAAAAAATTTAAAAAAGAACAAAAACTAAAAAAATAGACTTTGATAATATATTAGAAGATATTTTAGATATAAAAACAGTTCAAATAAAAGGAGATATGTTATTTAGTGAGACAATAGGAAAACCAAAAGATCATTATGAAATATTAGAACCAATTCAACATGGTACAACATCAATGACTAAAAAAGTAAAAAATAAATTTTCAGGAATGATTCGTTCAATGACAGTAATAAAAAAAGCATTTATAGATTTACAAGAAGATGAAAAAAATTTTATGAAAGAAATTGCAATTTTAAGAACTTTAGATCACATGAACATATTAAAAATATATGAATTTTATCAAGATGAAAAATGTTTTTATTTAATTAATGAATATTGTAATGAAGGTGATTTATTTGAAAAAATTCAACAAGGTCCTTTAAATGAATATTCAGTATGTTATATAATAAAACAAATTTTAAGTGCAATTGATTATTGTCATGATAATAATATTTTACATAGAGATTTAAAATTAGAATCAATATTAATTGAATCATTTGAAAATATAATAATAAAAAATGAAAATATTGAATTATTAAATATTAAAATTAGTGATTTTTCATCAGCAAGATCATTTAGAAAACATAAGAATTTAACTAAAAAAGTAGGAACTCCTTATTATATTGCACCAGAAGTTTTAAATAGAAATTATAATGAAAAATGTGATATTTGGTCAATTGGTGTTTTAATGTTTATGTTATTATCTGGAAAACCTCCTTTTTGGGGAGATTCAGATAAAGAAATTATACAAATGGTTAAAGAAGGTAAAATGGATTTTAGAAAAAATGAATGGAATAATGTTTCAAATGATGCTATTGATTTAATTCATAATATGTTAAGATATGATTCAAAAAAAAGATTTTCTGCTTTTGAATGTTTAAAACATGTTTGGTTTAAAAAATATTTTTATAAATTTATTATTTCTAAAAATGAAATTGAAGAATATTATAATAATATTATTAGTTTTCAAACTAATACTATTTTTTTTTTTCAACAAGCATCACTTGCTTATATTGTTCATCATATTATTAAAAAAGAAGATTTGGATAAAATTAAAAAATTTTTTATTTTTATTGATGATAAAGGAATTGGTAAAATTAGTCATAATGAATTTGTTAATAAGTTAAAAAAACAAATTGGGAATATTAATGAAAAAGAAGTTTTGAAAGTTTTGAAATATATTGATCAAGGAAAAACTGGATTTTTAGAATTTGAAGAATTTGTTAGAGCTTGTATAAATAAAAAAAAATTATTAAATGAAGAAAATTTGAAAATTTCTTTTACTTTGTTTAATAAAACTGGAATTAAAAAAGTTATTTCTTGTCAAGATTTTAAAAATATTCTTGGTTTACAAACTAAGTTTTCTAATAAAACTTGGGAAAAAATTATTAATCAAATTGATATTAATGGAGATGGACAAATTGAATTTAATGAATATAAAGAAATGATGCTTAAATTTTTAAATCCTTAAAATTTTAATTAAATTATTATAAATATTTTTAAATATTTGAAAAAAAAATTTTAAAATGTTATTTTTATTTTCAAATTTTTATATATAAAAAATAATAATTGTTAGGATTTAAAAAACTTGGAAAATAAATTAATAAAATGTTATAAAAATTAAATAAATGAATAATTTAAAATATTAAATAGTTATTTTCAAACATTTTATTAACATTAAACACAAAAAAAAATTTATAAAAAATAAAAAATAAAATCATTAAAATTTTTTTTTCATATTAAAAATAAAAATAAAATCTCAAATTCTACATTTTCATATAAAAATCTTCTAATTGTCTCTTCCTATATTTATATTGATCAATTGAAGCTTCTTGATTAGCTTTAATCCAATTAATCTCATCATCACATTTTTTAATAATTTGATTTTTTTTATCCCCATTAAAATTACTAGCTTTTTTCTTTAAATCATAAACAAAATTTTCTAATTGTGTTCTAGCTTCAATTTTTCCTAATTTTTTTTTATCATCTTCTCTAAATTTTTCAGCATTTGAAATTAATCTTTGAATTTCATCTTCACTTAATCTATCATTATCACATCTAATAGTAATTTCTCCTTTATCTCTATTACCACCAACTTCAACTCCAGTTACTTTTAAAATAGAATTAATATCCAATTCAAAAGTAACTTCAACTTTAACATCACCTCCTTTTGCTTTTCTTATATTTTCTAAAGTAAATTTTCCTAATAAATGATTTCTTTTTGAATATTCTGATTCTCCTTGATAAACTGGGAATGTTATTGCTGACTGATTATCATGTACAGTTTGATATACTTTCATTGCTTTTGTTGGTATTGTTGTATTTCTTGGTATTACAAATGACATTTTATCACCAATTACTTCTACTCCTAAACTTAATGGAGCAACATCTAATAAAACTAATTTTTCTAAACCATCATCTTCAACATTATTAGCAATTGCTGCTTGAACTGCTGCACCATATGCAACTGCTTCATCAGGATTTATTGATTTACATAATTCTTTTCCATCGAAATAGTCTTTTACTATTTCTTGTATTTTTGGTATTCTTGTTGAACCTCCAACTAGCACAATATCATTAATATCTTGTTTTTTTAAATTTGCATCTTTTAAAGCTTCTGTAATTGGTTCTATACATTTTTGAAATAAATCATTACACATATCTTCAAATTGAGGTCTAGTAATAGTAATATTAAAATCTTCACCATCAGATAATGCATCAATATCAAGTGAAGTTTGTTGAGCAGCTGATAAATCTCTTTTAGCTTTTTCACAAGCAACTTTTAATCTTCTTAAAGCTTTTTGATTCCCATGTACATCAATATCAGATGATTTTTTAAACTCATTAACACAATATTCAACTAATTTATGATCAAAATCTTCACCACCTAAATGAGTATCACCTCTTGTAGCTCTTACTTCAAATAAAGTATCATCTAAACTTAAAACAGAAACATCAAAAGTTCCTCCTCCCAAATCAAAAATTAAAATATTACATTCATTATCTTTTTTATTATCTAAACCATAAGCAATAGCAGCAGCAGTTGGTTCATTTATCATTCTCATTACATTTAATCCTGCAATTCTTCCTGCATCTTTAGTAGCTTGTCTTTGACTATCATTAAAATATGCTGGAACAGTTACTATTGCATCATTTATTTTTTTTCCTAAATAATCTTCTGCATTTTGTTTTAATTTTTCTAAAATCATTGCTGATATTTCTTCAGCATAAAATCTCTTTGTTTCATTTAAATATTCTACTACTATTACTGGTCTATCACCTGTTTTATCTTTTTCTACTTTAAATGGCCAAAGTTTCATATCTTTTTTAACTGTATCTTCATCAAATCTTCTTCCTATTAATCTTTTAGCATCATATACTGTATTTTTGAAATTACGAGTTATTTGATTTTTTGCACTTTGACCTATTAATCTTTCTGCTTTTGTAAATGAAACTACTGATGGTGTTGTTCTTTCTCCTAAATCATTTGGTATAATTTCTACTTTTCCATTACGCCATACTGCTACACAGGAATATGTTGTTCCTAAGTCTATTCCTATTGCTATATCATCTTCGTTTGACATGTTTTTTTTTGTTTCTATTTTATAAATAGTTTTTTTTTTTTTTTTGGATTATTTATAATTGGATTTTTTTATTTAATTTTTTTTTTTTAATTTTTTTTTTTTTATGCTTTTTTGAAAAATGGTATTTTTTTTTTATATATATATTTATTATGATACATAAAATTCATTTCAAATTTATTTTTTTTTCTGTTATATTTGTTTAAAAACATATAATAATAGAAAGTATTTAACATTTAGGTGTATTATATAATTTTTTTTTAATATTTATTCTGATTTTTTACTAAAAAATTTATTTATATATAATATATTTTTTTTATCAAATTATAATATTTAATATAATATAATATATTTTTTACTAATAATTAATTAAAATTACAGAGTATTTGATATCAATTTAAATAATAATTTCTATAATAATTAATTTAATATATACTAGAAAAATGTTTTTTAAAAAATTTGATTTACTTTCATATCCATTAACACTTTATTTCAATAATCACAGTTCTCATAGAAGTATAATAAGTGGAATAATAACAATAATAACATATTTAATTTGTATCATATTAACAGCATATTTAAGTTTAGATTTTATTTTTAAAAAAAATCCAAATTCATATACATATAATAGAGTAATAAAAGATGCAGGATTATTTCCTTTTAATGAATCATCAATGTTTCATTTTGTGTTTATATCCCCAAAAGATATACCCGAAGGATATTTTGAAGTCATTGGAATAATAAATAATTATGTAAATATATATAATAATGATGGTAATAGATCAAATTTTGATCATTGGGTATATAAACCATGTAAAAATATCAAAATAAAAGAACAAAAAATAATCAATTTAATTGATTATGAAATATATAATTTATCATTATGTATTTCATCTTTTTATAATTCGACATCAAATACATTTTTATCAATTAATGATAGTAATTTTAATTATCCAATATTAGCTCATGGAACATCTCATCCAAATAAAACATTCTACGGAATTTTTTTTCAAAAATGTATAAATTCAACATTAAATAAAAACAACTGTAAATCAGAAGAAGAAATAAATCATTATATATCACAACATACAAGTATAGGAATAAATCTTTTAAATCACGAAATCGAAGTTTTAAATTATAAATCACCATTTATATCATCATTATATACTTTAAATAGTGGTTTTTCAGATGGTTTTAGTGCAAATCATTTAAATTTCCAACCTTTAGTAATAAAAACACATGATAAATTATTTTTAAGTAATAAAGAATATCAAGAAATATCATATTTATTTGAACAAAATGAAATACAAGAATGGAAGAGTGAAGTTGGAATTAAAGGATGTATTTATTTTTGGATGCAAAATAAAGCAATAGTTTATGAAAGATATTATAAAAGATTAGAAAATGTTTTAGCTGATGCTGGAGGAATTATTAAAATTGTTATTACTTTTGGTACTTGGATTAATCATTTTTTTGCTAAGTATGTTACTTATAAAGATATTAATTTAATTATTAGAAAATATATTGATATTAATGAAAATATTAGAGCTACACAATTAGTTAAATTAAAAAATAAAGTTGATATTTTTTCTACTGCAAATAGAAATTTAGGAATTAGTCAATTTAGTCATTTTTCACAATTTGCTAATAAAAACAAATATATAAGTAATAATAATGATATTATTGTTAATGTTATTGATAATGATAATGATGATAATAATGAATCTATTTGTATGAAAAATATTATTAATAAAACTAATATAAATAAGAATTCAAATAAAAATATAAATTTAAATTGTTCTTCATTAAAATTAAATCATTATTCTAATAATTCTTTTAGTGTTTTAAAAGAGAAAAAAAAAAGTACAGATAAACAGAGTAATTTTGTAGTTGATAGTCCTTCAAATATAAATTTTAGAAAAACAAAAAATTATAATTCATTTTATGAAAAAACAAAATTTAAATTTAAAGATTATCTTATGTATATTTTAAATATTAATAAATGCTCAAAAAAATTAAGAAAAAGAAAACAAGTGAATTATGTTTTTATAATTGAAAAATATTATAAAAAAATAATTAGTGAAGAAGAAATGTTTTATTTAGCTTATGAAGTAAATTCTTTAAGAAATTATATAGATAATGAAAAAAATAAAAGAGTAAAAATTAATAAAAATCGTAGCGCTTATTCAAATAAAATTATTGATGTTTTCTCAAATATTTTTAAATTAAATTAAATAAGTTTTAAACTGGTGTGTTCTTTTAATTAATAAAAATAAAAAAATTTACTATATTTATAATATAATGTTATTACAAATTAAAAACTAAATGTAATTTTATTATTAATTTTTATTTAATTTATATTAATATAGTAATAATTGATTTTAATTAAAAAATTTAAAAATGGAAAATGAAAAAAAAGAATCAAAAAGTAATAAAACTTTAGAGAATTTAGATAAATTATATTCTCAAATAAATGTCTTATCATCATTAACAACACAAAATAAAGATATCAATTTTTTTGCAGGAAACTTAGAATCAATAAATATAGTCAAACATGAAAGTGATAAAAATCCAAATGATAAAAAAGGAAAAAAAATATCTGAAGAAATGATTTTATCAAATATTAATAAACATAAAAAATTAAATGAAATTGATTCTATTGATTTATCAAATCAAAAATTACTCATATTTAATAATAAATATGAAATTGATTTTGAAAAAATATCACAAATTAAAAATATAAATGTATCATTTAATTTAATAAAATCATTTGATGATTTAAAATATTTTAAAAATTTAAAAATAGTAATATTAAATGATAATCAAATAATAAATATAGATTTTTGTTTATCATTACCAAATTTAGAAGAATTATTCTTACAAAATAATAAAATAACATCTATATATTCATTAAGGAAAAATATTGAATTAAAAAAATTAAATATCTCAAATAATAAATTAACAGATGAAAATGAGACATTAAATTCATTAAAAAATTTAACAATATTAGAAGAATTAGAAATAAAAGATAATCCATTTTTATCAGAAATATTTGCATATAAACAATTATTTATATTTAAATTACCAAGTTTATTAATATTTGATTCAGAAAAAGTTGATGATGTTGATAGAGATGTTGCTAGAAGATTTTTTAATGATAAAAATCAATCAGAAAGAAAAGATGATAATATTAATAATGATAATAATAATAATATTAATAATAATAATAATAATAAATTTGAAAAAATATCACATACTCAATTTAGAGTTGGAAATACAATAATAACAAAACAAAATTATATTCCTCATAAATCACATATTGAAAAAGAAAATAAGAATAATATTCCAATAATTAAAAAAACTCTTCCTCAAATAGTTAATAATTCATCAAAAGAAATTCAAGAACTTCAAAAACATAATAGAAATTTAATGGAATTAATTGAAAGACAAAGAAGTGAAATTGAACAAAAAAATGTTGAAATTGAAAATATAAAATTAGAATTAGAAAATAGTATTCAATTAAATAAAGAATATGAAGACATTATAGAAAAATTAAAATCAGAAAATGAAAATAATAATACAAATATAAAAAATGAAGAAATTATAAAATTAAAAAATGAATTAGAAAATTGGAAAAGAGAATATTTTGATTTATTAGAAAAAAATATGACAACATCACTTTATAAAAAAGACAAAGAAAAAGAAAAAAGAATAAATAATAATAATAATAAAAATTTATCTAAAAGTGTTGCAATAAAAAGGCCTCAAACTGCAAAATTAAAACCATATAAATCTAATTTTTTTCAAAAAATACAAGAATTACATCAAGGATATGAAATTATGAAAAGAAAAAATTGTTTAGATGAATCAATTGAAGATGAAGAAGAAAGTGAAAGTGATAATAATAAAAATAATGATAATGAAAATGAAGAAAGTGAATCAAGTGAAAATGAAAGTGAAGAAAATGAAAAAGAAAATGGAAATAATATTGAACCTCAAATTGATGATTTATTAAGAAAAAGTTATCAAAAATTAGAAATGGTACAATCAAATATTAAAAAATTAAATGAAAATGATTTTTATAAAAATGATAATGATGATATTATTGATATTAGTAAAAAAAATATTAAAGAAAAAAAATTAATTAGAGAAAATATAGATGCAAGTTTAAAAAAATAAAAAAAAATAAAAATAAAATAAAAACTAATATAATTAAATTATTTTATACCTGTTATAATTTCATAAAAAAATGATTAAATATTTTTATATTAATATCTTATATAAAAAAAGAAAAAAAAATAAATATTCAAAAATAAATTGTAAATAAATGTTATTTAAGAAATTAGATACATTATCTTCTCAATTAACATTACATTATCATCAATATCATTCTCATCCATCATTTTTATCAGGAATTTTAACAATAATTTCAATAATACTTTGTTTTATATCATCAGTATATTTTTGTTTAGAATTATTAAATCACCAAAATCCAACAGCATATTATTACTATAAAACAGAAGAAGATATAGGTCATTTTCCAGTTAATGAATCAGGAATGTTTCACTTTATAAATATTGTAGGAGGAAAAAATGAAAATAAATCAAAAATTTTTCAAATAATTGGAATAATGAATACATTTATAACAACATATGATTTGATTGGAAATAGAAGTTTAATTAATCATTATACATATGGTCCATGTAAAAATAAATCTGAAAAATATAAATTAAATGATATTAATTATGCAATTAATATAATGACTCAAAGTTCAATGGATTATTGTATAAATGGTTTTTATAATGCTACAAATAAGAAAATTATTAAGATTGAAAATGAAGAATTTATTTATCCTATTATAAGTCATGGTCAATCACATCCTAATCATACTCATTATATGATTGTTATACAAATTTGTCAAAATGATTCTATTTTAAATAATAATGAATGTGAAAGTATAGAATATATTAATAATTATTTATTATATAATCAAATTGATTCAGTTATTGGTATTTTAAATCAAGAAATAAATGTTGGTAATTATACAAATCCTATGATGCATAAATTTTATACTATTAATTTCTCATTTACAAGAGGTGTTTATTCAGAAGGTAATTTAAATTTTCATCCTTTAAAAATTAAAACACATAATGGTTTTTTTTTTGAACAGATTATTTCTGAATATTCATATTTATTTGAACAAAATGAAATTAAGAATTTAGACAGTTTAAGTGATATTTTTACTTGTTATCATTTTTGGATGCAGAATAAAGTTGAAATATATGAAAGAAATTATAAAAGAATTCAAGATGTTATTGCAAATATTGGTGGTGTTACTAAAGCTATTATGACTTGTGCTTTTATTATTAATATTCCTATTAATAATTATAAAACTTTTCATGATATTGAAAAAATTTTAGTTGATAATGTTGATAGAAAAAAAAAAAAAATGGATTGTTCACTTATAAATGTGAATGATATTTCTAAATCAAATCAATATTTAACTCCTAAATCTTCAAAAAATTATGATTCAAAAAGAGTTTCTAGAAATAATAAACTTGGAATTTCTATTTTTCCTTCTTCAAATAATTCAAAAAATAATCCTTCTTTGAATAATTTTATTAATTCTTCTATTATACAGAGTGGTAATTCGACTTTAATAGCTTCTAAACAATTAAAAAATTTACTGTATATAAGACTTAATGAATCAATTGCAAAAAATTTAAACACTTTTAAATTTTTTATTTTTGAATTAACACAATATTTTAAACAAAATGATAAAAGGTGTATATATATTTCGAAAATTAAATGGTTTTATAGATTTATTGTTAGTGAAACTTTATTATTTGATTTATATTTAACAAATAATGTTTTTAAAAAAGCTATGAATACATTTACATCTACAAGAAAGAAAACTGATTTTGTTTGATTTATATTAAATTGTAAATATGGGTTATAAAATAGCATCTTATAATCAATTTTATGTAATAAATTAAAGAGTTTTTGTCTTTTATTAAGAGATTCATTAATTTATATATATAATATATATTCCATATATAAATAAAATTTTTGTTAAAATTATAAATTTAACTATTATTTTTTTTATATATTTAAATATATCATAATATGACATCATATTACAGAATTTAACCTTCCAAAAAAACACATTAAAAACATTAAATTTATTAGAAATTTCCCTTAAAAAACTCCTAAATATAAAAAAACAGATAAAAAAACCATAATCAAAATACAATTCTCAAACTTAATAAAAACTCACTTTAAAAAACGATTAAAAAACCTAAAATCTAAAGAAAAACCAATACAAAAAAATAAATAAAAAAATAAAAAAATAACATGATATTCATAAAAAAAAATAAAAAAAAAACAAAAAAAAAAAAAAATGTTCAACCAAAATTTATTTACCTCTGGTTCCCGTACATACACAAATGGAAAATACGTAGGTGAATTTTACGACAACATCCGTCATGGAAAAGGAGTATTCTACTTTAACACAGGAGACAAATATGATGGTGATTGGTTCAACGGAGCACCAAGTGGAAAAGGTTCATTCATATATAAAAGTGGTTCCCGTTACGATGGTGATTGGTTAAATGGAAACATGTCAGGAAGAGGAATCTTTTATTCTAAAACAGGAGATAAATATGATGGGGAATGGAAAAATGATTTAAAAGAAGGAAAAGGAATTATGTATTATGAAGGAGGTGATAAATATGATGGTGAATGGAAAGATGGATTTATTAATGGAAAAGGTACTTTTTATTATGTTAGTGGAAGTAAATATGATGGTTACTGGAAAAAAGGAAAAAAAGATGGAAAAGGTATTTTTTATTATAATGATGGTGGTGTTTATAATGGTGATTGGAAAAATGATAAAAGAGATGGAAAAGGGATTATGCTTTTTAATAATGGTGAAAAATATGATGGAGAATGGAAAAGTGATTTAATGAATGGAAGAGGTGTTTATTATTTTTTAAATGGAGATCAATTTGATGGAATTTGGATTTATGGAAGAGCTGATAATTGTTTGAAAGAAAATGAAAGAAATGAAGGTAATGAATATGGAAGTGATTTTTGGAGTATGGAACAATTTGGGAATATGATGGATTAATTATGATAGATGTTTTTTATACTTTTTTTAAATCGTTTTTTTATATTTATTTTTTTTATATAGAAAAATAAATTTTGGGTTTCATTTTTTTTTTATTTGTTTTTTTTATAATTATTCTTTTTAATTATCTATATAATTTTTTTTATTTTTTTTTAATATTCTTGTTTAAATAAGAAATTGTTTTCTACTTCAAACATGAAATATTCTATTATATATTTTAGGTAATCAATTAATTCATTTAATATATCATAAAGTTGTTTTTTATCTTTAAAATTTAATTGTTCTTTTAAATCTATTATTGATTCAAATGTTTCACAAATTTTTTCATAGTATGTTACGTTTAATAATCCTAAATTTATTTGACGTGTTAATTTTTCTACTTCTTGTCTTAAATAATTTAAATAATATTCTTCCATATTTTTTCCATTCCTTAAATCTATAATAAATTCATTTATATCTTTGATTATTTTTAAATATTCTTTTTCTTGTTGTTCTAAATTAATCATATTTATTTATTTTTTAAATTATTTTAAAAAAAAATTAACATAAAAAAATTATAAAAAATATTAATAATTTATATTTTTGCCTCAATTTCTCAATTTTTTAAAGATAAAAGGATTATTATTTTCTATAGTTAATAATAAAAATAATAATCTCATAAATTTAAAATATTAATTTCTCAAAAAAGATAAAATATTCATTTAAAATTTAAAAATGTCAGATGACTTAGCAATAGGAATTGACTTAGGAACAACATATTCATGTGTAGCAGTATGGCGTAATGGAAAAGTAGACATAATCCCAAATGATTTAGGAGAAAGAACAACACCATCAGTAGTTACATTCACAGATAATGAAAGATTAGTAGGTCAAGCAGCAAAAAATCAGATAACTCGAAATTATGAAAATACAGTATATGATGCTAAAAGATTAATAGGAAGAAGATATGATGAACCAGAAGTACAAAAAGATATAAAAGCATGGCCATTTAAAGTAGTGAAAGATACAAAGAAAAATAGACCATTAATAAGGGTAAAATATAAAAATGAAGAAAAAACTTTTTTACCTGAAGAAATATCAGCAATGGTATTAGAAAAAATGAAAAAATATGCTGAAGATTTTTTAGGACGTAAAATTAATGATGCTGTTGTTACAGTTCCTGCATATTTTAATGATGGTCAAAGACAAGCAACTAAAGATGCAGGAAAAATTGCAGGATTAAATGTTTTGAGAATTATAAATGAACCAACTGCTGCTGCTGTTGCTTATGGTTTAGATAATGATAATCAAACTGAGAAAAATATTTTAATTTTTGATTTGGGAGGAGGAACTTTTGATGTATCTGTTTTAAGTTTAGATGGTAAATTATTTGAAGTAAGAGCAACAAGAGGTGATACTCATTTAGGTGGTGAAGATTTTGATAATGCTTTGTTGCACTATTGTATTGATGAGTTTAAAAATGAAAGTAGTGTTGATATTTCTAATAATCAAAAAGCTTTAAGAAGATTAAAAGTTGTTTGTGAAAAAGCAAAAAGAGATTTATCAGCTGCTCAACAAACTAATATTGATGTTGCTGCATTAGCTGAAGGTGAAGATTTTAATATTCTTATTACTAGAGTTCAATTTGAAGATATGTGTAATGATTTATTTAATAGATGTATTCAACCTGTGAAAGATGCATTAAAAGATGCTAATTTGAATGTGAATGATATTAATGATATTGTATTAGTTGGCGGTTCTACAAGAATACCAAAAATACAAGAAATTATTAGTAAAATGTTTGGAGGAAAAGAATTAAGTAAAGCAATAAATCCTGATGAAGCAGTAGCTTATGGTGCTGCAGTACAAGCAGCAATTGTTAATAATGTAGAAGATGATGATGGATTAGAAAGATTAGTTTTAATTGATGTAGCTCCTTTAAGTTTAGGAATTGAAACAGCAGATAAAAAAATGAATGTTCTTATTAATAGAAATACATCAATTCCAGCAGCTCAAACAAAAAGATTCTGTACTGCAGAAGATTATCAAACTGGGTTTTTAATTCAAGTTTTTCAAGGTGAAAGGATATTAGCAAAAGAAAATCATTTACTTGGTAAATTTTCAATTAATGGTATTAGAAAAGCTAAAAAAGGAGAAGTTGAATGTGATATTTCATTTAATTTAGATATTAATAATATTCTACATGTTACTGCTGAAGAAGTTGGTGGAAAAAATGTAAAAGATCATTTAGATATTAAATGTGACAATGAAAATTTAACTGAAGATGAAATTAAGAAATATATTAAAATTGCTGAAGAATTTAGAAAAGATGATGAATTAAAACTAGAAAGAATTAAAGCAAGGAGTGATTTAGAAAGTTATATTTATAATATGAAAAGTAAATATTCATCAAATAATAAAATTATGACATTATTAACAGACACTCAAAAATGGATTAAAACAAATTCAAATTTAGATTCTTCAATATACATTAATAAATTAAATGAAATTAAAAAATTCATATCAAATAATTCTTAAAAATAAGACAAAGATTCAAAAATTAATTATATAAAAATATAATAATTATGAAAAATAAATATTAATTTTTTTTATATAATATATTCATTATCATAAATCATAGAAACAATATTATTTTCAACAATTAAAAATCCTTTATCTTCAGAATCTTCACCTTCAAATCTAACTTTTCCATTAAGAATTAAATTTTCATAATTAAAAAAATGTTCAATTAAATATTTTAACCAAATATCATAATTATAAAATTTTTCAACACCATTCCAACATAAATTACCACATTCATTAATAATC
Organism: Isotricha prostoma; assembly: GCA_023807205.1. NCBI lineage: Eukaryota > Ciliophora > Litostomatea > Vestibuliferida > Isotrichidae > Isotricha > Isotricha prostoma. The sequence continues at coordinate 23,655 of JAJMZS010002963.1, read as the reverse complement.
CAATCACACCATAATCCTGGTTGTTCTGTAGGAGGTGAATTAAAATTTAAAATTGAATCATCATTTTCTATATTTTCTTTTATGTAATATGATCCCTCTTTTCCTAATTTACCATTAAAACAATTTTCTTTCCAATTTAAATCATTTTTTACTATTATTTCAGGGTCTCTTTTCATATGTCTTGTTTTTGAAAATGAATTTATATAAGTTTTTAATTTTTCAGTTGGACATTTGTTAAAGTAAAAACTACCTTTAAATATTGTTTCATAACCCATTATTTTATATTTTTACATTTTTTTTAAATTTAAATGTTTTGTTTTTAAAGTTTTAAATTTTGGAAAATTGTTATTAATTTTATATTAGTATATTATATTTTATAAATAATTTTAGGAAAGATTTTTATTTTTTAAATGGGAAAAATATAATTTATTAAATTATTATTATTTTAATTAATTATTTTATTATAAATTAAATAAATAAAAAATAATTATTAATGAGTAACTACATATCAGAAGACTTTCCATTACCAAGAGCAAAATATGAAAAAATAAAAATTAACCATCAAAATGTTCCAGTAAAAATAAGAAAAAATTTATCAAATTTTTACAATAATGAATTACCAGATTTATTTAAATTAGATACAATGGTAGAAAATAAAAATGGATACAATAATCCATATTTAAATGAAGTAATTAAATTAGATAGAAGTGAAGAATTCAAAAAAATGAATTTTAACAGAAAACAAATTAAAATAATAGACTTTATAAAAAGTAGAAGAGAATACAGTCAAAATCCAGATATATTAAAATATATAAGAAGTGATTTTGATATTGAAATGCAAAATAAAAGAGAAAGAGTTTTAAAAGAAAAAGATGAAGAAAAACCAATATATAAATATACATTAACAGAAGAAAATGAACCAAGAAAAGGTTTATATATTCAAACATTAAAAAAATTAAATCAATTAACACCAAAATTAAATGTTATTCATAAAAGAGATATTATAAAAGAAAATGTAATTCCAATATCAAAAAGTGTAAATGTATCAGTTCATGATTTAGAAAAAGTAAAAAGTTTAAATTGTGATATTGAACCTATGAAAAGTTCATATATTGCAAATAAGAATGATTTTAAAATTTCAGAAGCTGAAAAATTTAATATTAATGATAGATATTTTTTCTTTGATAGAAAACCTTTAATTGAATATAATCCTATAAAAGATAAAGAAGAAATTAAAAATAGACCTCCTTTAATGAATAATAAATGGGAAGCTTTTAATGAAAATTTTCTTATGTTAATGAATAGAGAAAATGGTTATCAAAGAAAAGGAGGATTATTTTCAGAATTTAGTAATAAGAATATTAGAAATATTAATTTTCAAAAAGAAAATGATAAGGTAAATAGATTAATTTTAGAACAAAAAGGAATTGTTAAGGAATTAAATAAAATTAGTAAAAAACCTTCTGTTTCTGAAAAGAATAAAATACCAAAACCTATTAATGATAATCTAAAACAAATGCCAGAATCTCTTAAATAAAAAAAATAAATTATGTTTGAGTTTTAAAAATTTTATGTTTATATATTAAAAAGTTTTAATTAAACAATAATTATTTTAATTTTTAAACTATTTTTTTTATTTATGAAAATCTTTTATAAACTATTTCTTTTTAATTTTTTTTAAGATATATAAATTCTAATTATGTAAAAAAATAAATATTTATTTTTTAATATAAATCTTTTTATTTTTTTATTGATTGAAAAGATACTGAAATTAAGTATTTATTTATTAATTTAATATCAAAGATATTATTTAATAAATATTAATTTTAATTTTTGAAGATTTTTTTTAAAAATAACGCCAAATGATCCTTTTTTTTTCTTTATTTTTATTAAATAAAAATATATAAAAAAATAATTTATTCATAAATCTTATAAAAATAAAAATGAAAAATAATCATGTTGCAAAAAAAATAACATAAAAATTATCTTTAAATATAAATAAAGATTTATTTACTTACTTGATTAAATTAATTTTAACATTTATAAAATTTTTATGTATTGAAAATATATCTATAAAAAACAAAATTGAATAATAAAATAATGGATTTATTATTAATAATAAGGGAAACAAAAGAAAATCAAATAGAAAAAATTCCATTAAAACAAATAGTAGAAAATGAAAAAATAAATTCAAATAAAGAAATATTTTTAATACATAATGAAATAAATAAAAATAAAAATCATCATGAATATGATAAAATCATAATAAAGAAAATTGCTAATAAGGAAAATTCAATAACAAAAAATAAAACCAAAATATTCCATAATAATAAAAAAGAAATAAATACTACATTAGATTTTGATAAAATATTATACATTCTTCATAATAAAGAACCTAAAAAAAAAAAGTTATTATCTCATAAAAGAATAAGAAAAAAAAAATCTCATAATTCAGAAAGTAAAATAAATTTATTTGATTTAAAATTTTTTTTCTAGAAAAGCATTTTAAAAAAAAAGGAAAACAAAACTCAAAACATTCAAATAATAGAAATATAAATGATATATATAACATTTCTAATTTTTGTTCTAATACTTATAAAATAGAAGAAAAAAGTATTCCTGTTAATGTAAAAATTCCTGAATTTAATGAATTAGAAGATGATTATTTTAAAATGGATGATTTTGCTAATGAAGTAAATTAATTATTTTTTTATATATTTTTTTATTATTAGATTGAAGAAAATATTGAAGATAAATTATATAATAAATATCATGATAATTTTGAACAAAAAGAAATTGATTATAGACAAAAAATATTCTGTAATTATGAAAAGAAACAATCAAAAAAAATGAAAAAAAAATTAATTCTTGAAACTAAAAAATCATATGAACATTTATATTCTATTAATGAAGATAATGATAAAGAATCTGATAATAATGATTTGATTGTTAAAATTAATTTGGAATAATTTTTCTTATTATTTAGTTATCTGTGATGTTTGTAAATTAATTTAAAATTTATTACTATTTATTAAAAAGTTAAGCATAATTTTATTTGAAAAAATGTATCAGAGTTTTATTTCTTAAAATATATTATTTTTATTTATTTTTTTGATTGAAATTTTTTTAAATTTGAAATTAAAATAATTTATTTTTTTTCTTTTTGAATTATGAAATTTTAATCTTTCGAAAGTGTTTGCTTTAACTTTCATATCCCTTTATTTTCAAATTCTAAAAACCTATTTTTAATTATAATTAATAATATTATTCGATTTTATAATACTTACTTTCCATTATTTTTTTAATATAATAAATATTTAATTAATAAATAAATTTAAAATATTTTTTATAAAACATAATAAAAATTTGTTTTTTAAAATGAAATAAAATAATTTTAAAAAGATTAACAATATAAAATAAAAATATTTTTAATAATTATATTTAATTCATTATCCTTTGACCATTGGCAGAGAGAATTTTCCTTTGTGGAATATTTCCATTATTAAAATTATCATAATTTTCATTATTATTAAAATTACCATTATTAAAATTTCCATTATTAAAATTTCCATTATTTAAATTTTGATTATTTAAATTTCCATTATTTAAATTTTGATTATTAAAATTATTATTATTAAAATTATTAATATTATTATTATTATTATAACTTTGGGTATTAGGATTATATCTTCCAACATTAAAATTATTCCCTTTATTATTTTCCTGATTAAAAACATCATTTCCAGAAGGAATTTCTGTAGCTTTTTTCATATTATTAACATATTTATTATAATAATAATCATTAACAGGACAGGTAATAGGATTATGTCTTAATTTAGAATCACCTAAATAACCACCAGATCTTTCATAATCAATTAAAGTAGAATGTTGTGAATCATATCTGAAAAATTTATTCATATCTTTATCAAAAAAATCTTGTTGATTTTTAGCAAATAATAAAGAATCTCTTGCTTTTTTATATATAGGAACTGGTCTATTAGGATAAAAATATGCAGGCATAATTAATTGAGGTCTCATATCTTCATTTGATTGATTTAATTTATTTAAATGATCAATTTCATTTTGATTATCTAAATATTCTTTATATAATCTTTGATTTCTTAATTTTTCTTCATATTTTAATCTATCTAATTCTTTTTGTTCTTCTATTCCATTATTATAATAATCATCAACTATATCTTTTTTATTTCTTAATTTTGCTTTTTCTTCTGCCATTATTTTATTAAATTCATAATCATTTTTTGCTTTAAATGCATCTGGATTTATTGAATTACCATTTAATCCATTTAAATTTTGTAAATTATCATATATTTTATCATTTAATCCTTTTACTCTATCTTTATATTCATTTTCATTTTCAAATTCTATATAATTTTTTTCATTATCTGGTTTTTGCATATTTAATAAACTTCTTCTTTGATTTATTAAAGCTAAATTATCTCTTTGATTTTGAATTTCTTTTTCTCTTCTTGCATCTGCCATTTCTTTTTCTTTATCTCTTAAATCTAAATGGGCCAGTCTTCTTTTTTCTTCTTCAAGTTCTTGTTTTTTCTATAATTTAATATAAAAAAAAAATAATTTTTTTTTCTTACTCTTAAATCTTCTTCTTGTTTTCTTCTTATTGATTCATCTTCATATCCTTTAACCATTCCTTTTAAAAAATTTTTTCTATCCATTTCACCATAAGCATATCTCTAAATAAAAATAAAAGTATTAAAAAATAATATTTTTTACATCATTCATATAATTAATTTTTCTTTGATATTCTTCCCATTCTTTTTGTGTCATATCACCATAAGGTCTTCTTAAAGAAGTTAAATAATCTAAATCTTTTCTATATTGATTTATTTCTCTTTGTCTAAAAATTTCTTCTTCTCCAAATTTCATACCATAAGGTCCCATATTTCTATAATTGGATGATTGAAATGTTCCTTGATTATTATCTGTGTTACTTCTCATGAAATTTGTTGATTTATTTGGGTTAGAATAATAATCATTTGGCTATTTTTATTATTTTTTTATATAATTTTTTATTACTTTGTTATTATTATATCGTCGGTTTTCCATTTTTTTTATTTATTTTAAGTGTTTTTTTGTTATTTTATTCAATATTTTTTTTTTAATTTATTTATTTTTTTTTTCCAATATTTGTTTTTAATTAATATATTTTTTGGGTATAAAATAAACAAAATAATTAAAATTTAAATCTAAATATTATAAATTCTAATTTCATAAAATAATTATTAAAAATTACAACATCTATTAGTTGCTTTAGCTTTTTTATAAAAAGTAACAGAAGTAGCACTTAAATCTTTACTTTTTGCCATTAAAGCATCTAAATTTTCTTCTCTTTTAAGTAATTCATCCAAATTTTTTTTCATTATTGTTTGAACTTCATTTAAAGCACCTTGTAATTTAAGAATATTATCTTTTTCATTTGGATTTTGCCATTCTTTAATAATTTCATTAATATAATTGAATTTAAGATCAGTATCATCAACATAAGATTTAATATCATATTTTTTTTCATAAATAAAAGAATTGAATTTATCTAAAATTCTTAATAATAAATCAACAGCAACTCTTTTTGGATATTCTTCGTCACAAATCATAGTTGCTCCAATTTTATCTGAATTTGTACAAGCATAACAAATTCCTTTTTCAAGAGTAACTTCTAAATTTTGTTCTGGACTTGCTCTTTCCATTATAAGTCTACTATGAAAGTTTATAAATTGTTTTAATGTTGATCTTTGAAACATTGATACAAATGATACTTCAAATACTGAACATAAAATTACTGGTTTTGCATTGTTTAAACTGAATAGATGAATGGATATTATTTTCATTTTTTTTTTTCTTTTTTTATTTAATTTTTTTTTATGACATGGTTAAATAAAAAATAAAGGATTTTATATTTTTTTTAATTATATATATTAAAAAGCAATTAATTTTTTTATTTTATTTTTTTTATAAAAAAGATAAATAAATCTAATTTTGAATATATAAATTTATATGTTTTGTAAAATTAAATAAAAATAAAAAAAATTATTTAATATTTTTATTTTACTCATTAAAACAATTTGGTAAACCGAATCCTCCACATAGAATAGAAGATAAAATATAACCTAATATAATACAAGTTAAAACACCAATAATTAATCTAATATCAAATCCTTTAACTCTTTCTTTAAATTTTTTAGCTTTTACAAAATAAGTTTTTGATTGATTTTTTAAAGTATTTGCTTTTTTAACAACAATTTCAAGATGTTCTCCTCTTTCCTCTAAAACTTCAGCAGATTCAATTAAAGCATCTTTTGTTTCTACTAAAGAATCTTTTAATTTTTCTATTTTTGAATTATAATTTAAATCTTGATTTTCATTATAATATTTTAATTTAGTTCTTAAAGTATCACTAAATGAATTATTCATTGAATATGAATGTGCATTATTTATATCTCGAGTAGTAAATTGTTTTTTAAATAATAGAAATATTTCTTTTAAAAATTCAAATGCTGTATCTTTTGGATAATTACTATCACAAACACAAAATGAAGTTATTATTGAATCATTGATGTAACAAATATTAAATCTATAAAAAAAAATTTTTTAAATTTTATATATTTTTATTTTACTTATTATCATATGTAATTATAGTTTTGTGATTTGATTTTACTTTACGTAAAAGTCTTGCTGCAATTTGAGGAATATTTCCACTTTCTTCTGAGTAATCACATAATATTTTTCTATCACTTCTTGCAATTAAAACATAATGTATTACTGACATAATTTATATATTTTTTAATTTTTTAAAAAAAATAATTTAATAAAAATTTTAATCTTTAATTTAAAAAAATTTTTTATTTATTTTATATGTAATACTTCTATATCAATTTCATTTTCATGTAATAATTTCAACCAAAAAATTTGATATTCACTTAATTTATCATTTGTACTTTTAACTTCTACTACTTTTAATGAATCCCAAATTGCTTCTATATAATTTATATTTGTTTTTTCTTTTTTTATTATTTTTTGTTTCCATAAAAATAAATCTGGCATTCCTCTTCTAAAAAATTTAGAACCTTCAATTAAAATTACTTTAAATATTTTAACCATTTTTTTAGGAGTCATTGCAATAGAAATATTAATCATAATATCTTTATTATTTAAATAATTATTCCAATCAATAAAAGCACTTTTAATATTTTTTTTCTTATCATAAATATTATTCATATATTCATAAATATTATCAATAGTAAAATTTTCAATTAAATTTAATTGCTTATCAATGATATCTTTTCTCTTAATATAAAATTCTTTTTCATAAAAATCTAAAGGACCAAATTGAAAAGGAGATTGAAAGACAAAAGGTAAATTATCATAATAAATACAATCCCATAAATATAAATTATATAATGAAGGAATAATTACATTTTCCCCATGAATTCCAAAATAATTATATTCATTATTATAATATGATAAAGCAAATTGTTCTACTGTTGAGATTCCATTTTTTAAATTTTCATTATCTCCTATATTTATTGCATATAATCTTCTTCCTGATGAGACACTATAGAGGCTATCACTTTCTATTGTTTTTATTATTGATTTTATGTCAAATTCTTTTTTCAATTTTTTACTTTTTATATTTGAAATTTGGATATTTTCTATTTTTAAACTTTCAATTTTTGGACTTTCTATTGTTTTATTTTCTATGAAAAAATTTATTAATGTATTTTTAATGTTTTTTTTTCCTTTTTTTTTATTTGGTTTATTTTTTTCTTTTGAAAATTTATCATAGTAATTTTGTATTTTTTCAAAATAACCTCCTTTAATTATATTAAACTTATTTATGTCATTTTCTATACATATATTTAAAATATTAATTGAAGTTATTTTATCTTTTAAATGATGATTATAATTTAATATTAATCTATAAAATATATGACCTCTTTTTTTTAATATGAAATTATTTTCAATCTTATTTAATAAAAATAAATATATAAAATTACTTTTTTCAAATTTTTTATTTCTTTCTGAAATTTGTGCTAAATAAAATAATATTTGAGATGAAATATTTCCTGAATTAAATTTATTAATAAAAGATTGTTCACATATTTTCAGATTTTTATCAGAATATTTTTCATTTAAATATTTTATTAATTCTTCATTTAATTCTTTAAATTTATTTTCATCTAAGGTTATATTTTCTGTCAATTTAATTTTATTTAATAAATTTGGATTATTAATAGTCATTAAATGATAAAATAAAATATTTAAAATATTTTCACATGAAATTGGATTATTTATTTCGTTGTTATTAAATAAAGCATATATATTATAAGCATTTTTTATTTGATAAAGTGCATCATAAATTTGAAAAATATCTTTGTCACTAAAAATTTTATTGACATTATCAACTTTATATATTTCAAATTTTTCTTTTCCATAATATTCTTTTCCAATACTATTTAAATCTCTATAATCACTATAAAAGAAGAATAATCTTGTAGTTATATCAAATAATTTACCAAAATTTGAATTTAGAGTAAAATATTTCATATTATATATACTAAATATTTTTTTTATTTTCTCAATTTTTGAATTATGTGTTTCATTTATATTTTTATTCATTATAAAAGATTCCAAAAAAGAACTTCTTTTATCTGATAAATAAGTATCTATTTCATTTATTATTTTATTAATTAAAAACATTTTTCCTGAATTTGAAGAAAGTAAATTTATTAAAGATGAATTTAAATGAACTTTTTTAAAATTAGAATAATTTAAAAAATTGTCAATATATTTATTATTATAGGTTTTATGTTTTTTTGACAAATTAAAATGTGTTGTAAAATTTTTTTCTACTATATTAGTTTCTTCTCTTTTTTTTACTTCTTCCTTACTAAAAGTAAATGAAGTTATATATTTAGATATTTTTATTATATCATCAATTAATAAATTATTAGTCGAATTTGGAAATATATATTTTGTTAAATTATAAAAAGGATTATTTATAAATATTTCATTTATATTTTTATTTAGATTTGAAGAATTACTTATCTTAGAATCTTTTGCATATTTTGAAAATTGATTATCTAAATACTTTAATTCATCTACTTTTAAATAATATAAATATTCAAATATTTCACTAAAATTAATTTCAAAATTATCAGTAATGAAAATTTGTATAAATTCTTTATTTATTAAATTAGTTATAATAGTTAAAAGATTTTCTGGAGAGTCATTCAAATTATTAATATTGATCCATTTTGATGTTCTTTTCATAAATAAAATTAAAACATTTTTTTCTTCTTTAGTTAATAATATAAATTTATTATAATATTGTTTATCTTTTTCATCAAAAATATTTTCATAACTATTTATAATTGATAATATCTTTTCAGAATTATTTAATAAATATTCTGAAAAAGTAGATATTTCTTCATTTTCATTTTCATTATTATTATTATTACCTTTAGAAAAAATAAAATCGATAATTTCCTTTTTTTTTTTTTCAAAATTTGAATTAAGATTGTTATTATCTGTCATCATTGAAATATTTTGTAATTTTTTTAATATTTTTATACAATTATTTCCTAAGATTACATTTTCATTGAAAGAAAGAGAATAACATAATTTATTATTTTCATCAAATTTAACATTTATTCCATATTTATTATATAAAAGAATTATAACAATATATATTTTTGAATTATTTTCAGAAGATAAATAAGATAATATTTGAATAAATTTATTTTTTGATAATAAATATAATAATTCTGATATATTTTTTGTTATATAACCTATTTCATTATTATTAAATTTTATATTTGTTATTTGTTCTGTAATTATTAATTCTAATTGAATAAATTTTAAATTGTTAAATTCAATATTAAAATTTTTTTGTTTAAATCCAATATTTGTTTCGATAATTATTGGAAAAATAATAATATTTTCATTTGTAGTTTGAACTTTATTCTCATTATTTTGGTTATAAAATATGTCTCTATTATCATTTTTATATAACCCTTTATTTATTAATTGAATTTCTTTTTCTATTCTTAATGCTTTTAACTTTTTATCTTCTTCTTTATCTTTTATGTCTTCATTTTGAATTAAACTTTCTTTATTCACATCTAATATTTTATTATTTTCTTCTTTAGTTATTTCTAATTTCCCAGTTTTAAGAAAATTATTAATATCAAAGTGATTTATACCTTTTTTCTTTTGTGATTTTTTTTGAATTTTACTTCTTATACTCTTCATTTTCATTTTTTAAAAAATAATAAAAAAATGAGGCTAATTTTTAAAGAGACATATAAAAATAAATAATAAAAAACATATTTAAATAAATAATTAAATTAAAAAAATAATAAAAAAATAGTAAAAAATAATTAAAATAAATAAAATTTATATTATATAATTCCCCCATAATTTACTATAAAAATTAAAAAAAATAAAAAAATATAAACAGTAAAAAAAATGCAATTTAGTTATAGAAAAGAAGTCCCAGATATAGAAACAAGAAGAAATGAATGTAGAAAAGTTCTCGAAAAAAACCCAGGAAAAATTCCAATAATCTTCGAAAAAGATCCAAAAAGTAAAATAGAACCATTTCCAAAAACACGTTATTTAGTATCAAAAGATCTTACAGTGAATCATTTTCAATTACTTTTAAGAAATAAATTAAAATTAAATGAAACTCAAGCTTTCTTTTTATTAGTTCAAGGAAAATATACAATTCTTGGTGAAAATACTCTTGAAGAAATTTATCATAAATTTAAAGATAGAGATGATGGTTTTTTATATATGATGTATTCAACTGAGCAAATTTGGGGTTAGAAAAATTAATTTTGACCTTATTTTTGATTTTAAAATTAGATATTATATTTCAATTTTGTATGTTTTTTTAATTAAAGTTTGGATAATGTAACCAAGAAATTATCTAACTTGTGTATTTTAGAATTAATATTAATATATAGTTATTTTATTATTATACAGGTATATAAAACGAACTTTTTATATTATATAAAATTATAAAAAAATTTATTTTTTTTATTTTAAAATTAATAAATTTATTTAGATTAAATTAAAACAAAGTTAAAAAATGAATCCTCAAAATAGATATGCTTTATATCATGAAATTGGAAACGGTTCTTTTGGTAAAGTTTATTTAGCAGAAGATACAATAACAAAAAGAAAAGTAGCAATTAAAAGAATGGAAAAGAGTAAAATTGTATCAAATCCTTATTTATTGCAAGCATTTTGGAAAGAAATAGAAATAATGAAGAAATGTAAGTGTAAAAATTCGGTTGAATTCATAGAATTAATTCAATCTCAAAATAATTTTAATGTAATAATGGAATTATGTGATTTAGATTTACATCAATATTTATTTATAAAACCAACAGGATTATCAACAGAAGAAATAAGGAAAATTTTACTTCAATTAAATAACGTTTTTCAAATTATATATTCTCAAAAAATAATGCATAGAGATTTAAAATTAAAAAATATAATGTTAAAATATTTAAATAGTGAAAAAACAGAATATGAAGTTAAATTAAGTGATTATGGTTTTAGTAAAGCTTTAGATGAAAATTTAATAACTAATACTCATTTAGGAACACCTGTTACAATGGCACCTGAAGTTTTAAGTAATAAATATTATAGTTTTAAAGCTGATTTATGGAGTGTTGGTGTTATTATTTATCAATTAATTTTTAAAGAATTACCTTATTTTGCTTTAAATGAAGAAAAAGTTCTTGAAAAAATCTTGTCTAGAACTCCTATTAAACAATGTAATGATGTTGTTTTAAGAGATTTAATTAATAAATTACTAGTTGTTGATCCTGAAAAAAGAATTGGATGGAATGAATATTTTACTCATCCTTTTTTTAATCAAGTTGTAGATTTTAATTATAATAATTTTAATTTTAATAATAATGGGTTTAATAAATTTATTAATTGTATTGACAAATATGAAAAATATAGTAAAATTAAAGAGTTTAGTTTTGGAATTGATATTAAAGATTTTAAAATTTTTATTGGAAAGGAAAATTCAAGTAATTTAATTTTTTATATTAAACAATATTCAAAATCTTTTGCAAATAAACATATTCAACAAATTAAAAATGAAATTAATTTATGTAATTTATTTCAATTTAATAAACATGCAATTCAATTTTATAAACTTGATAGTGATAATAATTATACTTATTTATTATTTAAATATGAAAAAGGAGAATCTTTATATGATTATTCTCAAAAAAATGATATTGATGAAGATAAATTAAGGAAAATAAATCTTGATTTTTATGAGAATTTAGCCTTATTCATTAATGTTAATCAAATTCAATTTAATATTTTATCAATTTATAATTTTATTGTAAATCAAAATGGTGAATTAATTTTATTTGATTTTGGATTAATTAATTTTCTTTTACCAGAAGAAATTAAAAAAGAATATTTTATAACATCACTAAATGAAATGAATAAAATATCAGGAAAATCAAGTATATTAAATTATGGAATAACATTATATAAAATTTATTTTAAAGATGAAAAAAAAATTGAAATTAATAATAATATTATAAAGATTCCAAATAATAAATCAATATCAAAAGAACTTATATCATTTTTATCAAAATGTATTTATAGAAATATAGAAAAAAGACATTCTTGGAATTCATTTCCTCTTGATTCATTTCTTTATTCTTCTTTAAATGATAACAATAATTCAATTTTAATTGATAAAACAAAATTAGAGATTATACTTACAGGATTAGAATATAGATTTCAATTCATTGTTGATTATTATAATTCAATTGATTTTAGTGAAAAAAATTCCAGAACATTTTTAAATGAAATTGGGCAATTTTTAACAATATCTTTTATTGAATTAAAAACAATTAGAAAAATATTTGATAAATGTATAAGAAAAGATAATAATTTTTCATCAGAAGAAGAAATATCATTTCTTCAAATTAATAAACAATCTAAATATGATTTTATAACTTATAATTTAGGTTCAATTAGTAAAAATAAAAAAATATTTAGTGAAGATACTAATGATTTATTAATTGCTTTTATGGAAAAAACAAAATCTTTATTAAGTAGTATAATAAAAATAATTATTAAAATAAAAAAAATTGATAAAAATGTTTGTCAATTAGGAGAAAATTCAAATACTTTTATAAAAAAATTATTAGACTCTTTTAAAAAAAGTAATATTCAAAATTATTTTTATAATTTAACACAAGAAGGAATTCAACTTTTTGAAATAAGAGATCTAAAAAAATCAAATCAAAAATTTACAATTGCAGAATTTTTAAGTGAATATATTATTTTTATGAAAACTTTTATGACTGATAATAATAAAAATATTAATAATTTTAATTTAATAAATAAATTCTTTAATTCTGAAGAACAAATTTATATAACTACAATTTTAATGAAAGAAGAAAAAGAAAAATATTTATTTGTTTCTTTCTTAGGTGGAATGTTTAGATATTATTATAATCAAATAAATAAAGAAGGAATTAAAATAATTGAAAATGAAAAATATATGAATTATGCATTTGATGGTTTAATTCAATTTTATCCTTCTCTTATGAAAATGGTTATTGATTCAAAAGAAATTAAATAATTTAAATACATTATTAAAACAATTTTTTTTAGATTTTATTATATATATAAATTAATATTTTTTAAAAATACTTTCAATATATTTTTTATTTAATCTTAATTCAGTATAAATCAAAGCATAATAATTTTTTTTTTCATTGATATTAAATTTAAAAATAATCATATACTTATTTTCTTTAACAACAGAAATATAATGAGAAGAATCATTTTCATCATAATCAATTCTATTATTATCTTTTCTAATAATAATAGGTTTAGATTCACATAAAACATGATCACCATTATAACTTAATAAAACAATATCAAAAATAAGAAAATTTTCAAGAACATCTTTCATAGTAAGTGATTTAATATCAAATCTAATTTTATTCTTATTTGCATTAACAGATTTATTTATATAATATAAATCATTCATATTTTCATCTTCTTTAAAATCACATGTTGTAACAGAAAGAGAGAAATAAATTTTATTCCATGATTTTAAATTAATTAAAAGTGAATAATCATATAAACCAAATTTACTATCACAATCACATTCATAATCTAATTTGAAAGTATGAATTCCATATAAAAAATCAAAAGCTTTTTCACATATTTTACATATTGGTAAAGAAATATTTATAAAAAAAATATAATTTTTATCATATGTACAAAGTATTAAATCTTCATAATAATATATTTTAAAAACTTTATTAGTTAATCCATCATTTTCAGTTATATTTAAATGAATTTGTTTTAAATTATATTCTGCAATAGGTTGATTAAATAATCCAATTTCTTTTGCATTAAATAATAATTTTATATTCTGGATTTTATTTAATTCTTGATATACTTCATCAAAATGAATTAAGAAATTTATATGAGAAAGAATTTTATTTGTTAAAATATATTTAACTGGATATAATTTATTATTTATTGATATATAATAATAAGGTTTGAGATTTTTATATAAATTATTTGTAAAATAGTAATGATCTTTTTTGGCTGAATAAATATTTTTTTTATATTTAGTTAAAAATTTCTTTTTTAAATCATCATAATTTTTCTGAGCAACAGTTTTTGATTTATTTATATAAACAATTCTCCAATTTGCTCTATATTTTTCATAGTCAATTGGTTCATTTGGAGGTATACAAAATTTTTTTACATAAAAATTATACCAAACATCATCACAAGCTACTCCAATTCTAAAAAATTGTTTATTTGATAACATAAAATTATATAAAGATTTTGGATCTAAAAAATATACAATTGTATATAAATAATTATCTTTTATAAATCTTTTTTTAACAGAAGCATATTTTTTATTTCTTTGAAAAGGTAAAATTTCTATTTTGTTTTTTTGAAATAATGGATTTTTATTATTAATATTATTTGTTTTTGAGTTTATTTTTTGATTTTGAGTTATTTTTATATTTGGCTTTATATTTGTAGTTATTTTTTTTGAATTTAAATTATTTGTTTTTGATATTTCATTATTTGATTTTTTATCAACAAGGTTTTTTTTAATTTTTTCCATTTTATAATTAAATTAATTATATTAATTTTTAAAATATTTAGTTTAAAAATGAAAAAATTTAATTTAGAAATAGATGTAGAAGAGGAAGAATTAGAAAATGAAAATGAAGATATTAATAACAATAATATTGATATTAATATTAATAATAATAATAAAAATAATAATAATATTAATAATGATAATAATATTAATAATAATAATATTAATAATAATAATAATAATAACACATATGAAGAAATTAAAAATTTTTATAATGGACCATTTAAAAATAGTTTAAATGAAGAATATGATATTTCATATGATAAATGGATAACTCAAGATAAGAATTTAAAATTTTTATGTTCTGATTTTCCAATTCCAAACAATGAAGAAGTAATAAAACAAATAATAAAAAGAAGAGATTACTCATGTGAATTAAAATTATTAAAATGGATAACTGAAGATAATGAACATAAACAAAACTTTACAAAAATATCAAATTCAAAAACAAAATTAAATAGACATAATGATATTTTACCATATAAATATAATAATGTAACAATAGATAATAATAATAATAATAATATAAATATAGATAATTACATTAATGCAAGTTATATTGATGGTCCATTAAAAGAAGATAAAAAACTATTTATTGCTACTCAAGGTCCTCTTTCAGGAACAATTTTTTCTTTTTGGAAAATGATTATTTCTCATAATATTAATTTAATTATTATGTTATCTAATGTTTATGAAGAAGGAAGAGAAAAAAGTGAATGTTATTGGCCTACAAATAAGGATAATAATTTAATATTTTATAAAGATAATGATAATGAAAAAAAAGATATTAATGATAAAATTGTTTTGAAATTAGTAAATGAAGAAATTTTGGAAAATAATTCTATTGTTAAAAGAACTTTTAAATTAAATGAATTAAAGGAAATTAATCAAATTCAAATTTTATGTTGGGGAGATCATGATATTCCAAAAGATAATTTGATATTTAATAAAATTATAAATTTATTAATAAATAAAATAAATGATAATAGAATTCAAAATCCAGAAATACCAATTTTAATCCATTGTTCTGCTGGAGTTGGTAGAACAGGAACTTTTATTGCTATTTGTCAAATTATAAAATGCTTAGAAAAAATTAAAATATTGAAAAAAGAACCTATTTTAAATGTTTTTAATGTTGTTAGAAAATTAAGAGAACAAAGATATTCTATGGTTACTGATACAATACAATATAAAAGTATATATACTTTGTGTATTAATTGGATTAAAGAAAATATTTATAAAAATATTCATAATATTGAATATAATCTTCATAAATAAAATATAAATATTTTAATTGAATAATTTTTTTTAATATTTTAGCAATATAATATTTAAAATATTATTTTTAACATTTTAAATTTAATTTTTTGTGTTTAATTCATTAATTACTAATACATACTTTTAAAAAATTTAAAAATAAAAAATTATATTATTTTAATTATTTTTAATTTTATATTGAACAATATGTTAAAATGTTTTAATAAACAAAAGCATTTTTTTTTTAAGTTTTTATTTAAATGGAACCTAATATATTAAAATTATTACCATATAGATTTATAAAATGTTCATCAGAAGACCCAAATCATCCTTTAGTTTCATTAATATCAAATGAGCAAAATGAAGGTTGGATTTCATATCCTTTTTGTCAATATCCTCAAGAAATAGTAATTCAATTTACTCAACCAATTCTTTTAAGAAGATTAAATTTAATAATACATCAAACTAAAATTCCAAGTAAAATAGAATTATATTATAATTTTCCACAATATTATAATGATTTTTATGTTGATATTAATTCAATAATTTTTGAAAAAATTGGTTTTGTTTATCCTGAATCATTATATAAAACTGATTATAATTTAAGAGAATTAAAATCAATGAATGTAAATGAAAATGTATATTTTTTAAAGATAGTTTTTGAAAAATGTATTTATAATATTCATAATCCTTTTAATCAAGTTGGAATATGTGGAATAGAATGTTTAGGTTATGAATTTACAAAAGAAAATATTAATTTTATATTTCCAAATAGAGAAAAAGAAATTGAATTATATTATGATAATTTAGAATATTATATTCCTGTACCAAATATTCCTGATGAAGAATTAGATGATTTTTGTTATATTAAAATTCAACAAATTAAAGAACAATTAGATATTTTAGTTAAAAATGAATTATTTGAAAATGCAAAAAAAGTGAGTGAAATTATTAGTAGAGTTAGATTTTTAGGTGGAAAAATATATAATTTAAATTTTATTAAAAAAAAAGCTATTGAAGTTGAAGATTATGAAAAAGCTGGTCTTATGAAAAAAGAAATTGAAAAAATAAGATTAATTATAGATGATATTAATATTGATAATTTAGTTCCTGATTTTATTCCTCAACAATTTAGTCATATGGAAGATGTTGAAGTTGATAATAAATATTATGATCAAAATGTAAAGAATATTATTAATAAAAATAATAATACTAAATATTCTTATTATGAGAAAGAAGAAATTGATAAATAAAATAAATAATACAATAATTTTTTTTAATTAATATAAATTTAAAATATAATTTATCATATATTAAAATTGATTAAAATTAAATGGAAAAAAATAATAAAAAGAAAATTGATAAAACAATATGTGAAAAATGTAAAAAAAAAAGTCAAATATATAATAGAAATAAGTTCTTATGTTTAGATTGTTTTCATGAAATAATCAATCATAAATTTAGAGCAAATTTAAGAACTTGTTGTAAAATAAAACATGAAGATTTTATTCTTGTTTGTATTTCAGGAGGTAATAATTCAATGACAATGCTTAATATGTTTTGGAAAAGTTTTACTCAAAATAATACTAATAAAAAATTATTTTTTAAATTAAAAGTTTTATATATTGATGATTCACTTTTTTTAAAAGAAATTAATTTAATAGAAGAAGAAAAAAACAAAAGAAAAATTTTTATTGATACAATTTGTAACAAATATAATTTTCAATATGAAATAATTTCATTAGAAAATGTATTAGATTTAAATAATGAAAATTTAAAATTAGATAATGAATTAAAAATAGATTTAATAAAAGAATATTTATATTTATATAATAAATTACCTAATAATGGTGGTTTTAAAACAAAATTTATTCAAATTACAATTAGAAATTTAATATTTTATTATTCATTAAAATATAATTTTACAAAAATTTTTTTTGGGAATAATGGTCAAAGTTTAGTAAATGATTCATTTTTATCAATTATAACAGGAAGAGGAATTGATATAAGACATGATATTGATCATTTAGATAATACTTACTTAAATGGCAAAATTCAAATATTAAAACCATGTCAAGATTTTTTTAATAAAGAAATTATGTATTATTATCATTTTAATAAAGTTGATATTATTTATCCTATTATTAATGATGAAAAAAGTAATATAATTTTAAATAAATTTTTTAATAATTTACAATATGAAAAATTAAATACTGTTCCTTCAGTTATTAATACAATTGAAAAGTTAAAAATATTTAAAAGTGAATTTATATGTTTATTTTGGTTATCTAATTATGATAAAAGTAATAATTATATAGAATTTGGGGTAGATAATTTTTTAAATAATAATAATTGTGAATTAAATTTAAAATTATGTTATGGTTGTAGAAGAATATTTTCAAATATAATTGAAGAAGATATTAATAATAAAAATGAAAATAATACTTTATTAATAAATAAAATATTAAAATATTTTCAAGTATTAACTTCAATTAACTGAAAAAAAATATTTTTAAAATATATAAATATACAAAATATAAATAAAAAGAAATATAATTAAAAAAAACAAACAATAAAACTTATTTTATATAAAAATATGATTAAATTAAAATTATTTAAGCAGGAGTTGTAGTATCTTTTCTATATTTTCCAATCATATGAAGAATAATTACAACTCCAACATATATTAAACTAATAACAATTGCATATTGTGGCTCTATTGAAAATCCATGTGAAGTTGCAGCTTGATTAAATCCCATTGCTGCTCTTTGTTTCTCTTGCCTTCTTTCTACTTTTGCACTTGTTTGTTTGTTCATTTTAATAAACTATTATTTTTGAAAATTTTTAAATTTTTATATTAAGCTTTTATAAATTATTCATTTCTTATTTTATTGACACATGTTTATTATTATAATTTAATATATAATATTATAAAAAATTTAAATAAGATTTATAAAAAAATTTTATTATTTTTTTAATTTTTTTGGAAAAATAATTAAAAATGAAATAAATATTATTTATATTACATATGAGTAAAAAAATCATTCTACTTTTTATAATAATTAGTAGTTTTTGAAGATAAAGGAATATAAGATATACCATTATCATGTTTAATTTTATTAGATAATTTCTTTTTATTGTTATTAGTTTTTGAAATAAAATCTATAGAAAGTCTATTACTAATTTTATCTTTACTAGTTTTTTTTGTAGAAATATCACTTTTACCAGTAAAAGTAACATTACTTTCACTTTTAAAATGATGAGGAAAATCATTTTTTCTTTTTTCATAAATATTTTTATTTTTATTATTATCATTATTAATTATTTTAAAATTATTTGAACTTAATTTAGTGTAATTATGATCTATTGTATGACCTTCATTTTTAGGAGAAAAAATATATTCATTTTCATATTCATCTTCATTATATTTTTTCAATTTTTCCTTTTTAATTGAATTAAATTTATTATCATCTTTTTTTAATAAAAAATCATTAATAATTAAATTTGATATATTTGTACTAGGAGTTTTATTGTGATTTGTATATGAAATAAACTCATTCATTTTATTTCTATTATTTCTTTGTGAAGTTCCTCTTTTTGATTTTATTATATTTTGTTCAATTCCATTGAAACTATCTATAAAATTATTATTGTCTCTTGAAGTAAACTTTATAATTTTATTTAAATCATAACTGAATGATTTTGTATACCATCTCTCAAAATATTCTTGATAAGTTATTCTTAATTGTTTTTCATATATCTTTATTAAATTATGTAAAAAATGTTCATTTGCTTTGATTTTATTATCAAAAAATGTATTAACAATTATTGAACTAATAGATTTCTTATGCTCTATTGATAAATTATTTAAATAAGAAAATAAAGTATTTCTTAATATTTCTTTTAATTTGTCAGATGAATTTACTCTATTTTTAAGAGTAGTTATAAATGTTTTTATTGATTCATTTGTAACTAAACCAATATAAATTAAATAATCTAAAAATTCTTTTGCAATTTTATCCATAATTAAACTTTTAATTTATAATTTAAAAATAAATTTAAACAAAATAATATAAATAAAAAAGCAATAAAGAATATTTAAAAATGCAAAATAACTAATTTTTTTAAAATACAAAAAATAAAGAAAAATTAATGTCCTTCTCCATTTATAACATTATTTTCATCATTATTACTATGATGATTTCTTGCAGTAAGCATATGCATTAGAATTTGTTTAGTATATTTTAATCTTTTAGTCATATCTACATTATTACTTTCAAGTGCAGTAGTTAAAGGATAATTTAATCTTTCTCCTTTTTTACCAACATAAGTTACAATTTTTGTTTCTGAAGATAAAATAATTTCAGTTTGATCTAAAAAGCAAACTTGTACAATTTTATTTGATAATCTAAATAAAATTGCATTTTTTGTTCTCATCCATTTTTTTATATATACAAAATTTTTTTCATCTATATTTTCACTTTCTTTTTTTTCTATTTTATTTCCTTTTTGTTCTTCTAATAAATAAGTTTTAAAATGTTCTAATAAAATAACTTTTTTATTTAAATCTCTATTAAATTCTTCATTAAAGACATGAGGAGTAATAATTTCTATTTTTTCTTGTGGTTTTCTTTCAACATAAATAAAATTACATCCATTAGGTTTATAAATAATTTTAGTACTATCATTAAAATAAATTCCAATATTTCCATTATTTAATAAATAACCAAGTCCATATTTTGATGAATAATCAATCCATTTTTTTACCCAAATTGAATTAGAATCATCGATTTTTAAATTATTATTATTATTTTGATTTACATTTGAAAAACCACTTGTTGTATAAGGTCTACTTTCATTATTATTAATTGATGAAAAAGGAATATTTGAAGTTGCATTATTTGATGCTGGATTAAATTTATTATTTCCTTGTTGACTATGTAATTTAAATCTTTCTTGATTAAATAAATCATTTTCTTTTAAATCTTTATTATTATTATTTAAAGGGATAATATTATTATTTTTATTTTTATAATTATTAATAATACCATTTGGTCCTATATCAGGAATAAATTGTTTTATATAATTAATTGATGGTGGACATGCTAAAGTACTTGATTGAAGAACTTTAGGAATTGAAATTCCCATTTTAAAAAAATCACTATTTGCAATTTCATCAAGTTTAGGTCTTTTAGTAGGATCTAAAACAAGTATACTTTGAATTAATTCTTTAGCTGGTTCACTTATAATTGCATTTTCAGGAAAAGAATAATAATCCATTTTAATTCTTTTATAAGTTTCTTTAACATTATTAGTTTCAAAAGGTGGTTTTCCAATAATTAATGTATAAATAATTACACCTAAAGACCAAATATCAACTTCATAAGAATGTCCTGTTTTACCTTCTAAAATTTCAGGAGCAATATAATTTGGTGTACCACAAACTGTTCTTTTTCTCTCACCATCAAATTCTAATTTTGTAGCTAAACCAAAATCACCTACTTTAATTTCCATTTTATCATTAATAAATAAATTTCCTAATTTTAAATCTCTATGAATTACTCTGTGACTATGTAAATATTTTAATGCTTTTATTATTTGAATTGCATAACATTGAACTTCTAATTCAGTTAATTTTTTTCTTCTTTTTAATAATTCGTTTAATGTTTGATTTGTACATATTTCTATTAAAAGATATACGTTTTCTGTGTCTTCAAAATAATGCTCAAAATGAACTATGTTTTGATGATGAAGTGATTTGTGAATTTTTATTTCTGAAATTAATTTTTGTTTTGCTCTAGATTTTACTAGTGATTGTTTTGGTATTACTTTTGCTGCTGTTATCTTTTTTGATTCTGTATTTATAAATTCATAACATTTTGCAAATCCACCTTTACCTAAAAGTCTTCCTTTTATATATTTTCTAATTTGTATTTCTCCTGTTACTTTTGTTATTTTTTCTTCTACTATATTTTGGTTTTCTTGTTTTTCTTTATCTTCCATTTTTTTAATTTTATTTGAAAAAAAATAATTTTTGAAAAAAAAATAAAAAATAAAAAATTGTATTTAATCTTAAAAAATGATTTAAATAATTATCAATAAAAAGAAATATTGAAACTTACTTGAATTATATAATTTAAATTCTATAAAAGATATTAAAATATATAAATGTAATATTTAGAAATAAAATAATTTATCAATGTCAGATGATAAAATAGAACGGCAAAACACATATCAATATATAATGAGAAAAATTGATATATATGGAGAACCACTTCAATGGTATATAGGAAATAAAGAAACTTATCATACAGTAGCAGGAGGATTTAGAACTTTTTTAGTAATATCAATAGCATTAATATTTCTTTTCTATTCAATAATAAAATTATTCACCGATAGAGATGGTTCATTTGTAATGTATGATATATCATATTCTGAATTAGATGATGCTGATTTTATTTATTTTAGAGATTTTGAAATTTTTTTCTTTTTCAAATCTTCGTCTGCAATGATGAAAATGGATACTAGTATTTTTCAAGCTTATTTAACTCAAATTAATGCTACTGATAATAGTTTTATGGCACAATATCCTTTTGAAGAATGTGATAATGAATATTTTAGTGAACAATTAGGATTTTCTGCTAATGTTAGAGGTGGTTTAGAAAAAACTTATTGTATTAATGCTAATAAATATAATAGTGATGAAATGACTTTTAGTCTTGCTCAAGTTAGTCCTTTAGGAGAAACAACTAATTCTGTTCAATTTATTTTAATGCAAACTTGTAATAGTGGTTCATGTACTGATGATGAAAATTCTAAATTTAAAGAAACTATTAATTCTATTCAAGATGTTAAAGTTTTTATTAAATCACATACACCAAATCCATTAAATATGAATAATCCATTACAAAGTGAAGTTATATCATTTACTTTAACAAATACATATAAAGGGGCAACTGTATATTTTAAAAATTATAATATATCAACACAATCATCACTAATACCATATATTATAGGAGCAAATAAAACTCATTTTCTAGCATATGACTATTATAAAGATGCAGATGATAGTAGTAGTTCTGAAGAAACAAGTAGTAGTGATAATACAAATGGAAATAGTGGAAATGAAGGTACTAGTAGTAGTGGAAGTGGAAGTGAAAGTGGAAGTG